>CABFOW010006035.1:0-26323 GCA_902141385.1 Timema californicum
CTCTCGACGACTTGTTTGTAACACAAAAAATATTCGTGTTTTACATTTGAACGGGGCTAAGCCAGATTAGCCCGTTACAAGCTTGGAAAAAAAAAAACTTTCGCCTGAAGAATTTCCATTCAAAAAGGTGTCCTCATTGAAAATGGATGTTATTGTGGACTATGTCACAATTGCCAATGGGCAAGATTTAATTCATGCGAAACTTTGAAAATGTCGTTCAGACTGTTTTACAGAAATCCAAGTTAACAGTTATCTTGAACTATCTGTCAAAACATGTGAGCGAATCAAACAAATATCTAAAAGTGGAATGCACGACCTTGCCTGCATAGAAAATTTGACACCTTTACCTGTGCAACTTAATAAATTCTGGTCATCAATATCAAACAAGAAGAACTTTGAGATGTGAACTCACCAAAACGGACCACATTGTTCAAGAAATTGACAGCAAATTGGGCAAGGCACACATTCTTATGGGTGATGACACTCTGAGAAAATTGGAACAAAGCTTGGAGCTTTTACTGCTGGACTTGTGAAATGTCTATAGATATAATAATTTGCTGAGGAAGAATAAGACATATAAAAATACCTTGTGTGTGTGTGTGTGTGTGGAAAACAAATTCTGACTCTCTTGGGTGCAGTGAGTTCAAGATATCAGTCCCGCTGACCTTACATTGACATCGTACTGTGTGTGTGTGTAGATACAGTAAAATAGTGTTCTACTCGATCAGATATGTTAATGTTTTGGATCATGAATATGTAGAGAAAGATGTTAATGCAGGGTTAAAACCTACACAATTTATAAAGTCTATACTCACAGAACTTACAAAAAGATGCCGCTCTGGGCAAATGAAAACCTACCACGAGAGCAATTGCCGAAATATAAAATAAAATATGAAATTGTGTCTAAAGCAGGAGTGATACATTTTTTTCTATAATACTCAGACCATAAACCTGGTTTTATGTAAATAAAAGGATTAAAAAACGTTATTTGTTTCATTTGTATTTATGTCTCTTCTTCCTCTAATATTAGCCACCATTTTGCAAAATGGTAGATGGGTTTATCTTTATAAGAATACTTGAGCCCTTAAACCCATGTTTTGTCACCAAAATAAAGTACATTGGGCTGCACATTTTATTGACCATTTAAAAAATAAGATGTTTTTAGCAACCTTGGAGTCAGTAACGAGGTATTAACTATTTTAGTGCCACAAGCTGATCTGATCGGCTCCACCTACTATCACTGAAAGTGCCAGAGCTGATAAGGTTGGCTCTTTAACTGATAGCTAGAGAGTGAAAAGAGAACATTGGCAACAAAAATCAAACGTAAATAGTTGTTATTGCAACATTTACAATGGGATGGTCATGTACTCAATGTGCTAAGTGCAACACCGGTTTATGTACGAGCTGCACGGAAAAACATTAAGTGTGGCTCGCATTCATACTGATGTAAGCAAGTTAAATTGTTATGAGTTTAGAAAAATATACTATTAAGATTTTCATGTTATGTATGTCATGTGAATGAAATGATTTCTTTACCAATGTAAGTAATACATTTATATTTTTTTTAAATATGAAAGCATTCATTATGTGTAGGCCTAAATATTTTTTCATGAGGTGAGTAATATAATAAATCTTGCTGTAAGGTAAGCAATAACGGCCCAAAAATATCTGATGTAGGATATCAAATAAAAATTCCTGTAATTACTATTTATATTCATATATATATATATATATATATATATATATATATATATANTTTATTTTCTTGTATAAAACTAAATGCACTAAACCAAAATAATATTGAAATGTATATACAATATTTTTTTAAATATATTAATTATAATTAGCATTAGTTTTGAAACATAATCACTTCATAAATAAAGGTTTGGTCAATTTTGTTGCAAACGCTTACAAAAATAAGGAAACAGTTGAGGGATTCTTTGCACACAAAACCTAACAGGTCTCTGACATCCTTCACCTCCAAATTCTGGAATAGTTGAGGCACTAAATCTTATTGTGAGAGTCCGGTACAAAACAATAACACCCTAAAAGATTTTCTGTGGGGTGTTTAACTTCCTTATTCTTTGGCCACACAGGGCACCTCCGCTAATGGTACAGGGCACTTGTTTCATGAGGACTAATCAGTTAAGTCGAGTAAAGTCAGACTCAAGGATGCTCCCGGGGCAACTCTTGGGAGTCGTGTTTTTTGAAAATTATTGATCCACACCTTGCATTAGCCACCTGTGCATCTAATTATGATAATAAAAAGTAGTCATGATTACAGCACATGTAAATCGAGTGATAGTGTGAGTTTACACTAAAACTACTGAAGGCCACCCTGACATGTATCAAGTGTAATAATAGAAGCCAGTCAATATAATAAATAGTAATAATTTAAATATAAGATGGTTTGTTAATTTAACCAACACAACACAACCTCATTACGGTCATATATAGGCTGGCCACGAAAGCGAGTGTGTTAGCTGATGTCCATTTATGAACGTAGCAATAAGTCTCGTAGTTCCTGAAATATTACATCATCAGTACATATCCACCATTTGTAAAAATGTTGTCCAGAAGAATTAGGCCTGGATCAGTAATGTCTCCAGGCTGAGTTCTCTGGACAACAATTATTTACGAAGCTATATCAAGGGTTCGGGACAAACCCAAGTGTGTGTTTGTGTGTGTGTGTGTTATACTCCTCACACGAGATAAAACACTTAAACTTGAAGATGTATTTTGTTGGAGGAACGTACAGTTTGATTGAAGTCAATAACTGATAGATAAAGTTGACAATGGGCAAGGTGTAGCCCTATTTTATATAAATATTATCAAACTACAACATTTTTAACTAATTATGTATGTATAGAGAGAGTAAAAACATATTAAAACACAAACATTCATGTGTATAAAGTAACATGTATGATGCTAGCTAATTCTGTCTGATAAGTTGTGCAAGACACCGGAAGCTGGCCCCTGCAACACTTTCCTGGAGAGCCGCATCATTCCAGATACAGGATCTCGTCCAAAATACTTGACTTGCATTTCACTTCCAACTTCCAGACCCAGAGCACTTGGGTGATTCACCTGACACAAATAATACAAGGAGTTATGTTAGTTTCAGTATTTTGTAACAGTTGTAATAGGCCATGTGTGGGAATGACATTTTGGGTGGGAAATATTAATTTCCTGCAAAAACGCGTCGGCAAAAAAAATATAAATAATTTTCCTATTTAGGATTTAAATTAGTGTCAGGGAAGAATTATTATGTTGCAATTTAGAAATCTGAACAAAAATTTGAAGTTCTGTAATCCTGTATAAATTTTTAAAGGAAAAAAATTGTACATAAAATGTGTACCTAGTATTAATTTATTTTTTAGATTGTAAGTTTTTCAAACAAAAACTAAATATATTTTGTCTAACAAGTGTTGGATTTGGTAAAATGAATTAAAATGAGTGACAGTCATTGAGCCAGTGTGTCTGTTAACTTTGATTTTGGTTACTAAACCTCTCATAAAAAGTGCTGTTGGACTTGAACATTTTTAATTTACACAGATATTATTATCTAGGATACAAAAGCAGACGGATGTCATTCCAAATAATAACATTGACGTAGTATAAGTGTGGTGAAGGTGTATTTTGTGTAAAATTTGATTGCCATTTAAAAACACTTTTTACCACCAAGGTAGACATAGCAAAATTAACACCAAGATAAGCTGCACATTAAAAAAAAGTTGTGAAACTAATTTTTAGCTCAGAAAATAATTACAAGCATAGTTGTAGCTTAACATGTAAAACATATTACATTATCATCATGTGATAAATTATTATTAGCAAACAACAAACAAAAATAGATATAAATGAGGTGGGTGGGGGTAACTATAACCTGTGTGTGTCAATTGTAGAGGGGAGAGAGTGCTCGAAGTCACAGATCAGCTACACCAGGGAAAACTAACCGTCTCTGAACTCATAGAGGGGAGAGAGTGCTCGAAGCCACAGATCAGCTACACCAGGGAAAACTAACCGTCTCTGAACTCGTAGAGGGGAGAGAGTGCTCGAAGCCACAGATCAGCTACACCAGGGAAAACTAACCATCTCTGAACTTGTAGAGGGGAGAGAGTGCTCGAAGCCACAGATCAGCTACACCAGGGAAAACTAACCATCTCTGAACTCGTAGAGGAGAGAGTGTTACACCAGGGAAAACTAACCATCTCTGAACTCGTAGAGGAGAGAGTGTTACACCAGGGAAAACTAACCGTCTCTGAACTCATAGAGGGAAGAGAGTGTTACACCAGGGAAATCTGTCTCTGAACTCCCCTGCCGAAGATTAATTTCTCTATAACAAGAGTGGCAAGACTTTTGATCTAGGGATCTACTCCATAGAAGGAAAATCCTTTATGATCTACTATGAAACCATAGGCTCATATTGTTTTGTTTCATTGGTAAAAAATGAATTACCCATTTTGTGTTGTTTTAATAGTAGAATTATTTGTATATAAAATTCTTTCACACACTGAAGTTGAGTTTTTCATCTAATAACATAATATATGATTTCCCTTAAAAAGTATTTTCTAACTAAACACTTGACTGTGAAGTTGATGCAGACCACTGCATAATCTTAGGATAGTTTGTTGAATGTGAGTTCATAATTACTCATAAATAAAGGCAGGATTGTAAATGGTAATCAGTCAAGACAGCTTCGATATTTAGATTTTATAATGTGGATTCGAGAAAAGTCTGCAAACACACTTTCATTTTATTTCTCTCAATCTTTTTTAATCGAAAGACTAAACTAGCTGCCACAGTCGACTGGTAGATCAAGTCAAATGTTTGGCCATCTTTGCTCTAAGAGATAAAAGGAGCATTCAACTAACCCAGCCAGGCGCAAATCCACATACTATGTTTGGGATTGTAAATGTGACTCAATACCAACCAGACGTGCACATTCTCTCGTACCAACGCCATCAACTGTACCAGTGCAAATAAAAACACTATCACTACATCCCGCTAAGCCACGGTGAGACTTTGATAGAAGTACATACCGTATTGGCCCAAAAATAAGCCTATAATCGCACTCTTAGATAATACACATTAAATTTTGTACCTATAGGATATGCACGTTGTTAAATCGATATATCTCGCCACCGCTATTTAAAAATAAATGAACCTTGAAAGTTGACAAAGTTATTTAAAAATAGATGAACCATGACAGTTGGCGAAGTTATTTAAAAATGGATGAAGAATTACTATCTTATTTGTGTGTACAATATTTGAGCCATAATGGCTGCAAAATAAAATTATATTTTCAGCGCATTCTATCAGCATAATATCCTTTTGCTAAAGTGAGCTTTAATATTTCTAGTCAGACTTTGTTTCAGTATGTTGGTCAACATTTATTTTCATGTGAGAACAATAATTTAGTGCGTGTATTAAACTCGGGAGTGCAATATGACGAATCATGTCGAGAAAAAAGCAGGTTTTAGCCAGGGAATTAGACAAAGCTGTGATGCCAATTTTAAATTAGCGGTGATGAGCTACGCAGAAACTACGAGTAATAGGGAAGCGAGAAGAAAATGAGGAATTGATGATAAGAACATTCGCTGCTGGATTTTAGAAAAAAACAACAACTTAAGAACGCCATCTCAACGCGAAAAGCCTTTCGAGGACCCAAGCATGGCAGAAATACCGAAATTAATGTGTGTGTTCTTTCTTTTGTAAAGGAAAAAAAGACGTGATGGATGTCCAATAAGTCGCGACGTAATCAGATTGAAGGCCCAAGAAATTGCAAGAGAGCTACAAGTGCCACAAAGGGTTGGTTGACGCAGAAGTGATCTGTCACCAAGACGAAGAACTTACGCCGATGAAACACCCGTGTATTTCGACATGCCAAGTAATACTTGTGTGGATGAAAAGGGATCCTAATCTATTGTTGTGAAGACCACTGGCAATGAAAAATTGCGCATTACAGCTATGTTAGCTGTAACTGCTGATGGTAGGAAGCTACCCCCGTATGTAATACTAAGAAGAAAAACCCTCCCAAAAGAAACCCTGCCCAGTGGAATCATTGTCAGGTGTCAAGAGAAGGGGTGCGATTGGCTAGCAGTGGTGTGGAATAGAACGAGCAATGCTAGTGCTTGATGCATTCAAAGGGCATCTTACTCCAGATGTAAAAAATAAAGTCAAGGCAACAAATTCAGATCTTGTTGTTATTCCAGGGGGTATGACTTCACAACTACAAGTCCTTGATGTGGTTGTGGATAACCTCCGAAGGGAGTATTCAGACTGGCTTTTGTCAGGAGATCACACGTCATATTCATATGTAATGTCATGATTAAGAAGGTCCAACTTTTTATTTAAACACATGAGAGTAATCTAATTACCTTTCTTTGGTCCAGTTGAGTGTTATGCAGCAGTGCAGGTACCATCGAAGGGTACAAGGTCACCATTACACCAATATCTCGCACTTCCACAATCTTTGCAGTATAAATTCCCCCAAACTCCAACTCAGGTTCACGTTCTGTTGTAAGTAACTCTTCAATCATCTCTTTGGCTTCGTCCATGGCACTATTATTTGGTGCAAAAACTGAAAACACATTGTCTTCTAGCTGAGAAACCTACATGAGGGAAAACAATATTAATAAAACTGAATATTTGATTCGGGTGGTAAAATATGAAACTATAAGTTTTTTATTATTATATAAAGTCAACTCAGTTTAGGTTTCGTTATATAGTTTGATTCCTAGTGATACCCTATTTACCTGAATTTCAGACAACCCCCCAAAATGAGCTATTTTTGTAGTAAAAAACCACATCCACTTCATTATTATATGAATCATTTTGCTGTGGACCTACAATAAACATTTAACATTGTAGGGATCAATATATTTTACTAAAACAATGAAATCCCACTTGTATAAGAATCCTGTCAGTGACTGAGGGGCGAGTGAAAGCTGGAGATAAGTGACTGACGGGCGACTGAAAGACGGAGATAAGTGACTGAGGGGCGACTGAAAGCTGGAGATAAGTGACTGAGGGGCGACTGAAAGCTGGAGATAAGTGACTGAGGGGCGACTGAAAGCTGGAGATAAGTGACTGAGGGGCGAGTGAAAGCTGGAGATAAGTGACGGAGGGGCGAGTGAAAGATGGAGATAAGTGACTGAGGGGTGATTGAAAGCTGGAGATAAGTGACGGAGGGGCGACTGAAAGCTGGAGATAAGTGACTGAGGGGCGAGTGAAAGCTGGAGATAAGTGACGGCGGGGCGAGTGAAAGACGGAGATAAGTGACTGAGGGGTGACTGAAAGCTGGAGATAAGTGACTGAGGGGCGACTGAAAGCTGGAGATAAGTGACGGAGGGGCGAGTGAAAGACGGAGATAAGTGACTGAGGGGCGACTGAAAGCTGGAGATAAGTGACTGAGGGGCGACTGAAAGCTGGAGATAAGTGACTGAGGGGCGAGTGAAAGCTGGAGATAAGTGACGGAGGGGCGAGTGAAAGACGGAGATAAGTGACTGAGGGGCGACTGAAAGCTGGAGATAAGTGACTGAGGGGCGACTGAAAGCTGGAGATAAGTGACTGAGGGGCGAGTGAAAGCTGGAGATAAGTGACGGAGGGGCGAGTGAAAGACGGAGATAAGTGACTGAGGGGCGACTGAAAGCTGGAGATAAGTGACTGAGGGGCGACTGAAAGCTGGAGATAAGTGACTGAGGGGCGAGTGAAAGCTGGAGATAAGTGACGGAGGGGCGAGTGAAAGACGGAGATAAGTGACTGAGGGGCGACTGAAAGCTGGAGATAAGTGACTGAGGGGCGACTGAAAGCTGGAGATAAGTGACTGAGGGGCGAGTGAAAGCTGGAGATAAGTGACGGAGGGGCGAGTGAAAGACGGAGATAAGTGACTGAGGGGCGACTGAAAGCTGGAGATAAGTGACTGAGGGGCGACTGAAAGCTGGAGATAAGTGACTGAGGGGCGAGTGAAAGCTGGAGATAAGTGACGGAGGGGCGAGTGAAAGACGGAGATAAGTGACTGAGGGGCGACTGAAAGCTGGAGATAAGTGACTGAGGGGCGACTGAAAGCTGGAGATAAGTGACTGAGGGGCGAGTGAAAGCTGGAGATAAGTGACGGAGGGGCGAGTGAAAGACGGAGATAAGTGACTGAGGGGCGACTGAAAGCTGGAGATAAGTGACTGAGGGGCGAGTGAAAGCTGGAGATAAGTGACTGAGGGGCGACTGAAAGCTGGAGATAAGTGACTGAGGGGCGAGTGAAAGCTGGAGATAAGTGACTGAGGGGCGACTGAAAGCTGGAGATAAGTGACTGAGGGGCGAGTGAAAGCTGGAGATAAGTGACTGAGGGGCGACTGAAAGATGGAGATAAGTGACTGAGGGGCGACTGAAAGCTGGAGATAAGTGACTGAGGGGCGAGTGTGTTGGCGGCTGAAAGCTGGAGATAAGTGACTGAGGGTGGAGTGAAAGCTGGAGATAAGTGACTGAGGGGAAGGAGACAATATTGTGATGGTAACAATCCATGAATAGAAAGAATCAACCCAGGGTCTAACATTTAGTGTTGGAAATCATGTCGCTATCAATGTAAAGTGAAAAGTGCTAACTTGCGACTTAGTTACACCAACACTTGTTCATGGCGCTATAAACACAGTAAACACATGTGGTGTGGACCCAAATTCTGTTCACTTTCTAAGAACTTGTCAAAAGACAAACAAAAGCTAGATTAAACAACTGACACTTTCACCCTTCACACAATTGTTTCGTGGCAATCTTACTATAATCATGATGGTCTATCGCTGGTTGGCCCCAAATCCAGACACATTCCTACACTTTGAGTGTTTCTTCGAAAACAATAACAGCCAATATTATCATCAAACAATTGGGTAATTTTGTACCATAGGTACATAAATAATCGAATGCAACTGTCAACTGCACTTATTTATATCATCGTAGATAGCTAACAAGCCACTATCTTTAACTTAAGCATCTAATTATTCTTTAAAATTGGTTTCCAAATGCAATTTAAACAGAGGGTTCTGTTAGTCAAGGATCACGCATTCCAATTTTAGAAATTTCAAAATGTCTGATTGACTTTATAAGTTTAAGAAGCCTCTATGATTAGCCTGTAGCTTAAACTGATTACTAATTAAATCAGAATAAAATTCATTTAAAATGCTTCTTCGAATATTAATTTCTAACAGCTGCAGAGAAATTCCTTGAATCTCCTAGTCAAAGAAATGTGATGTCAGTAACCAAATTCACAAAATGCAACCATCTTGTGTATATTAAAAAAAAAACATGGTATCAACTCTTTAAGTTTTCCACACTACACCACACAGAATTTTGTTTCCAATTATATATACACTTGTACAAAACATTAAGTGATTTGGGCACAGTGTGATTCTATGGCTTTCACACCTAGTGAAATAATATTACCCTATACATTAAAAGCGTGTACCTACACTGTCACATATATACCATTATTGGGTACTTAATTCGAAACTATTTGATTTTATACTTAACAGAGGGAAATTTTGCTAACATTTTGGGTCTTGAATAGTTGAGTTGAATCTGAGAGGAACTGTCAACTCCCAATAGATGTGACAAGTTCGATCAAATGGGAGAATACTCACCCTCTGCCTTGTTGGACTCTAACTCCGGAGCACTTCAATCAAGTCTATTTCAGAATGAACGACAATATTGAATAAATGTACCGGTCAAAAGTGGTGTTAAAGTTCTATCACATTATTAATGTGAAAATTGAGATTAATGTTTAACACTTTGTTAAGTAACAGAATTATTTATAAGTGGGAATGCAGATATTATCTCAATTAAATAGACAATGCCTACTATTGCGTTTTTAAAATTTATTATTAAGTACATCAAGTGGAAACTTTAAAATGACGAACCTACAAAACTTTCGATATCGATCTTGATCTCGAGCTTAAGCGACAAACTCGAGATCGAGACCAAAATATGAGGACTCACCTAGTGCTAGTTTCTACTCATCTACAACCGCGCCTCTTGTTTCTTGTCTTCCGAGTTTTTTTTTTTCAAAACACTTAAGACTTCAAAGTTATACTTTAACTTTCACGTCAACAGAAATATTTTCACTTTTTTTTAGACAAATTTTTTCAACACTTTCCATATTTTATCTATTTAAAAAAAAGTTCATTATTCTGTTGTTTAGTATCAATCAACCCCATAGAACATAACAAAAGTTTCAAGGATTCAATAAAACCTTATATCTATTATCAAATTCCATTAATACTAATAAGTTTTCACATGGCTTGGTTAGTAAATTTATTAGAGAACTTATAATCACTCTTTCTTTATAATTTCTCGAATTTTCGAGAACCATTTTATATGTTCGAGATTTTTTTTTCTCTCATCTCAAACTCGAATTTTCGAGTCTGGGACATCCCTACTATTTTTGAAGGCTAGCCTACTTTTAAATTTATAAAGACAGACTTAGCAAGAGTTTAAAAGTTCTTTTTTAAATATTCATTAGAGCCTAAAAAGCTCTTAATTCAATCTAAATAACAGCTTTTACAGCATTCATAGACCAGATTAGTACGTGTTACAAGATTAGGCTGCTGAACTGCCTGTCGGTTGGTCTTACACCTGGTTGGTCTGCATCTATTGCTGCCTGCTCCTTGCTAGTACAAATATTGTGAAGTATAGCTCTAGCTACAATCACACTTTCAACCTCACACCTAGGCCAAGACCGGGAATCTTTTTCAAACTCCAAAGCAACGCTCAATAGGATTCCTCATTACGACCTGAACGAGAGATTCCTCTGCTGTTGCTACAACTTCTAAAGGTGTGTGATCAGGTAATCGAGCAGCCATAACCACTGTCCCCTTAAAAAACACCGTTACCAAACAGTCCACTTTCAAACTCCCTCTCTATCTTTGATGAATTGGAAATATGTGGGTTGAGCCATGCCATCTTGCTACTATATTCCTTAAAAATAATGATGCATCGCAGACACCTTGGACAGTAATAGAAAAAATGCCCTTATGAGCACGGTAAGATTGTGCAGCATCTTCACCAACTGACTGGATCTTCATGTGTGTGCAATCCAAAGCCCCCACACAGTTTAATAAACAAACTAATTGACGTGCTAACGCTAGACACAAGTAGTTAGGTAGTAGTTTAATAATGCACGCCACTGCGCTCACTGACATTAATCAGAACATTTCCCGAGGTATAAAAGCTAACGCTGTCTCCAAATAGCTATTTTGGGGAAAGGACACCTCAGAGCTTGTATGCCGAAGAAAGGGTATGAGGCACACCCAGACTAGCTATTGTGTGTTTTCCCTTATATTCTAAATTTAATACTCATAAATACATACATTTGGGTCAAATTTTTACTTTGATTAGTTGTGAATTTGAACTATTTTCAAATCCTTGCATCTCCTTATTTTTGGATTCAAAAATTCAAAGGACTCATTTGGCAATGAGCTATTTTTAAAAATGTGATGAGGAGCTAAATAAAACCAATTAATATAATGAAAGAAGAAAAGACAAGGCCTTGTGTATAGAGTAACTCACCTGTACACCTGTCTCCACCATAAGACGTCTCAAGTTGGAGCCCCCAGGACCTATGAACTTGGAACGCTTGTGTGCTGGGACGTCCAACTTCTCGATAATTGGCCAGTTCTCTTTGTGTTGTTTTCTACAAGCAATACAAGAATTAACACAGGTGTGAACTGTGTTCTTCTTTTCATTGTAAAGGCCATATTGAGTTTGTCTCCCTATTATATGTTTCTATCCACCTTCTTCCAAATATAATACAATTACTTGTTATTAGGAATTCATACTCTTGACCAAATTTACTTTACATCCATTACTGTTTCCAGCCTGTGTCAGTGTTTTATTCAAGCCACATATTCTCCACTACTGTCCTGCTAGGCCTGTCGTAGCTTCATGTGTCTTATAATCTAACTTAAGACCAGGACAGGCACAACATACAGTTCTTGGCTGTTAATTTATCAACGTAAAAAGGTAAATCCACATTTTATCCAAAGTGATAATCTCCAAATTCACAGTTTACGCACAAAATTGGTTACTTCTTTGAAAACCATTCTAGAGTGTTACATAAAGCTTGGTCACTTAAAGAGTGCAAGGGTGGAAAGAGTAGACTATTGAAACTCTAGTGACTTCTTACCTCTGGAACAATTGTATTTTGGTACAAGAGTAGAGGCATCGCTGCATTCGATAAATCATCCGGCGCAAGACATAAATATTTTCAAAACAATATAATATATTGAGTTTGTTAGGCAAATTTACGAGCAACGGTGAAATGTCAGATACCACAAAAATGCAGTTATTCCAGCCCCTAGCCCTTGCGTGGTAGCGTTTCCAAACATAATAAAGCCACAACTTCAACAGATAGACACAGAATGGATTTTGTTAGCTACACTCATATTTCACATGGCCATGGCAAGATTTTTGGAACTGTGTTAATAATAAAATACTTTTAACCATTTTTTGCGATTATATCAGAATTTGTGTGTGCCTTCCTCAGTCAAGTGCTACAGTGGAGTGAGTCTTTTCTTCAGTCAATTCAGTAAAAACTAGGACAAGAAACAAAATGATTGCCCACCAAGAAGCTTTTCTGAAATTACAACTGCTATTCATTTCCCGTCACTAGTTCAATGGTAAATATAGAGGGGGAGGAGGACTGATAGCTGCACAGAAGATGAAAATAACATAGGTGGGTAATATTACCCACTTTCTATCAATTTAGAGTAAACCAATTCATAGAAGTAAAGAAAATGGAAAAATAAACTACTAAGAGTAAATTTGATGAAGAAAGCCCACCCAAGGAAAGAGGAAAACTGTGGGAAGAGTCCAATGTACAAATATGACATCTTCTTCCTTTCTTGTGTCTTCTCTATTAGAAGTAGTCACACACACATTTTAACACAAATAGAATAATATTTTGGCATTGTTGTCTTTATCAAACACTAACAAGAAAGAAGGTAGTACAACTAACTAGGGGTCTGCGAGCTTGGGTTTTCTCATTCGAGTCGAGTATTTCTGAAAGCTCCAGAGTTCGAGTATATTAATCATTTTAAAATGTTCAAGTAAATTAAAACACATGTTTTTAAAATATGAATGACATTCATTTTTATAAATAACAATTATAAAACACAATTTAAAAATAGAAACAGCACTCAAATAAAAATCTAATAAAATAACAAATAATTAAAATGGTTTTAACACTTATGGCTTTAAGGACATTAAAATTACACCAACAATGATTATAAAAAAAGTTTATAAAATTTATTAATTTCACGATTGCTTGTAAATGTATAACAATACTGTGTAGAAACACTGTACAGTGATATAAGGTAAGTGATAGTGAGGGAAGCCAATCTGTAAGGAGAGTTAGGTTAGGAACAAACACACAGTGGAAATTTGAAGATGTGGGAAATGTTGCTAAAGTAAAGGCCGTATTTCTGAACACTCGAAAGAGAAAACATAATTATCTAGCATTTCTGAATGAAAAATACAGTAAAGGGGAAAAGTCTGCTAAACTATTTCCAAACCCAGTTTTAACGCGATGGAACTCTTGGTTTTGTTCAGTGGTGTACCCCTGTGAATATTTAGTGGATCTAATGGAATATTTTTCCACATTGGAGGAGGTGACAGCAGCACTTAAATACTTCCAGGATATGTCAAATGTTGATTGAATGCCAAGCAACATAATTGGTGGAATTAATTACTATACTCTAGGTTATACCTGTGCCTTCAGTCATAAGCTGTATATTAAAGTGACAGAGCTACAAAGTGATTTTAAACTGATTTCTGGCATGAATTACGGAGAAAAAACACAGGAAAAATTGAAAATTCTTCCAACTCTAAAACAAGCAAATGTCAAAAGTCAGTTTAAATCCTTAGGACGGCAGTGCCTTATAAAGCTGAATTCACTCCATCAGTCAGACCCATCCAAAACATTTTTTGAAAACATTGGTACTCTTTTTGACATTCGCTCGATCGGGACAAAACAAGTTAATTCTGATCTCTTCCAATCAGCTCGGAAAATACCATTTTTAAAATCCTGCTCTGAAATTAATTTTCAAAGAGGATACTGTGCGCTGTAGACACAAGTGAGAGCTTTGCAAAGCAATAGTAAGAGAGTTGACATTTTGGACATATTGTTTGGACTGAAAGAAGATCATGAAGAGTTTGCAACATGGATTCCAGGGTCTAATGTTGACAGTGAACGTGCATTTTCGGCATATTCCAACATTATGTCAGATAAGCGCAATAACTTGAAAATTTGGAAACAATGTTGTCTTTGTAATTTGGTGATTGACGTGAAGTATGTGGATAAAAGGTATGGACATTTTTTGTCTTATAAAATAATTCAGTGCAAGTTCTTTCTAAGCTATTTGAGTTAATTTATTACCATTACCTTAAACTAAAGACTTTTTATACCAAAAAATCAGGGTCTTACCCTTTTATTTACCGAAATTCAACTTTTTATTTAACGAAATCAAGTAGTTTTATTTACCGAAAATCATGGTTTTTACCCTTTTATTTACCGACTTTTTATACCGAAATCCAGTGGTTTCATTTACGACAAATTAGGGTCTCTAATTATGTAAGAAAAAGACCACAAGGGAGGCCAAGAACGAGATGGCAAGTGTTCAAGTGGGAGAAAGAAGGAGGTATTTTACTAAATTGACTCGGCCACAGGCTGGAAATAGTTGATGATGATGGTGATTATGATGGTGAAATTTCAAGTTAATATTTTTATCCAAGGTCAAATTATCAAAATGGTAATTTTTATGAACTTTAGGATCATGGAGCATTGAGCTGCACTTACTTAAAAATAAGGTTCAAATTTGAATAAAACAAGTGAATTGTAGTATAGATAAATTTTGGCTATTTAAAAAGTAGCTATATTTAGAAAGGTCCACTTTAATTAAATTAGTTTATCCTATTCTTGAATTGGTACTTGGACTTGACACTAGGCTAAATCATAGTTTAATTCAGGAGGGACAGTTACCACATTTACCTGGGTGTTGTTTGATACTACACTAAAACACAGTTTATAGAGTAAACTGTTCCTTAATTGTAACATTAAAATGTTAGGTTGGTACCTTGAGTTGCTGATTGTGTCATTCATGATGTCAATGATGGCAGACTTGGCGTCTGTGCCCTGTTGTACTGCCTCCATGATGACCTTGAGAGGAACCCCAGGGATCTTGACGTCTGCTTGTAGAGCCGTGATGCCCTTCTTGGTTCCAGCCAGCTTGAAGTCCATGTCCCCCATGTAGTCCTCGATGCCCTAACACACATGCTCTCCTGTTATATACTTACATACGATACACTACAACTTGTTAGTATAGAGGAACTTTTCATTCGTGTCAAAACAAGACACAAACCAATGTTAGAGCACTAATATTTGTTTCGAGTTTAAACAAGTCAAATAAATGTGAAATCTAAATCTTAAAACGGATTAGACAACCGACTATTACATTAAAAACCTTTGGACACCAATGAAAATGAAGTTATGAATATACAGACTTTAACCAAATTGAATTTGATTCATATTTAATGCATCAAACGAAAATCAAAATAATGGTTTTGACTACTAGACGTGAATAATCACATATTATTATCCTCAAATGTATACATCCGAATAATAATTACAAATAGAGATGTATTACACTCTTGGGTTTTACCATCGTTAGTTATTAAAGTTGATGGAACACCATGTCAATCATATCAAACAAGAACTATAATACTTAGTCAAACAGATCTATTTTTCGGACAATGTTCACAAATATGTGGTACAAAACATAGTTAAAAGTGTTCCTATTATCTCTGATTTTTATATATAATTTGTATTTAAGAGTGTATCTGTTTTACTATCTAAAAAAAAGTTATGGTAAAAATATTTGATTCGATATTTAAAAAAATAAATTTGTATATTTATCTTACAAGAGTAAAAGTGATGTAGTGAATGAATAATTCTTTGGAGTTTTTGTTATTTGTTTGAAATCATTGAAAAACAAGGTATCTCTAGTTTCCTTTTTGAGTTCATTAACAATGTTATAGTGCGTATAACCCGAACGGGTAGTAAGACGCGGTGCTAATAATAATAACAATGTTATACACGGTGGAAAGTTCTAATGTTACTTCTCCTCATTTGTTATTTTATTTGTGATTAAAGGCTTTTATATATATATATTTAATAAGTAGGAAAATATATATACACAAAATTCTTACTGCATTTTNTTTTTATGATGAAATTTCAAAGGTTGAATTATGTAAATGAAGGCTTTCTATTCATTCACAGAAAAAGTAAACTAAACGAGTTTTTAAATGGATATAAGTTGACAAAAGGCCCGTAAAATCAATGTAGTAGTACATTACTCTCCTTCAAAGCAAGGTAATAAGACCATATTGTTTTACAATATTATCGCTAGCCTGACACGAGAAAACATTTAGTTGACATTATGTGAAGTGCGCCAATGTACCAAGATGTCTGTGAGAAGTTTGTAGTCCTCCAAGTGTTTGGTATCAGTCCCGGGATAGCAGCTGATCAATCCGATAGCAACGCCAGCAGCTGCACTTGATATAGGCACCCCAGCATCCATCAAGGCTAAACTTCCCCCACACACTGAGGCCATGGAAGACGAACCTATAAACCATTTCAAATATACATCTATTTGATTCAACTTTAGGTTGTCTTGCTTGGGCCATGTTCTACCGAAAAGTTATCTATGGGAGAAGGTACGGGAAAGATAAACAGAACCACAACGTGGCTTTTATAATG
Source organism: Timema californicum (assembly GCA_902141385.1). Taxonomy (NCBI): domain Eukaryota; kingdom Metazoa; phylum Arthropoda; class Insecta; order Phasmatodea; family Timematidae; genus Timema; species Timema californicum. The sequence goes on from CABFOW010006035.1 coordinate 16,799, forward strand.
AGACAAAGAATGTGGTTCACACTTTACATTGCTGTCACTGGACAAATAATGGTTGTATTATTTATAGCTTTTCTTACATATTTAGGGCCGGTCTTATGGCTACCGGATGGATATTGGTATCGGGAGGTTAAGTTAGCGACCAGATAAAGGTTATCAGCCGGGTAGCCATCTGTAGCATAAATATAATTTTATGAAAAAAAAACCAAGGTTGGTACTGTTTTTAATGGTGCACACATGTGTATAAACCCTATTGCTACCGCTACAACGCTCAACATTTGTTAAATAATGGCGGCTAAACGAACAGATGGTGTCACATGGGCGCAGAAGCTCGTCTTGCAAGTACAAATATCAGTATTTTAAAAAATTTGGTCAATAGTTTGGTACAACGTTTACAAAATTTAATTTATTGTACTCAACATTTAAATAGTTTGTTCTTATATAACCATAACTCTACAAATAGCTTGTACATTTTTTAAAGGCCTGTGCCTACTAACACGTGAATCAAGATTTTAACCTAAAAACAGATTCCGATAGGTGAAACCTCATGAAAAACAACACGTCAATATGGCAGTGCCCATTTTAACTTTCAAATAAAAGTTATTAGGTACTTAAACCTCCTGATAAAAATTGTGAAGGATAAGTACATTTTATCCATCAGATAAATGCTATCTGGCAGTCATTACACACACTTTTAACTTATCGGCCAGATTAATATTTACCCAGGAGTCATAAGACTGGCCCTTAGGATGATTTAAAAGCAACCCTTGCTCACAAGCTTGCATATGAAAATTATTGTTGTATTTTTCCATTATTTTGCTGTGACATAGGGTTAAAACTACTTAAGTCTAAAAGTTTATATTTTCACTATAGGTTTACGCCTAAGGGGTCATCCATTAGTCACATAACGCCTTTGACGCAAATTGACGCAAATATTCTAGTAGATATTAAGGATGGGACCCTGGAACCCGCAACGAATTTTCATGGATTCAAAACTCAAATCATAATCATTTTTTAAATAACTAGTAAGTTTGAGTTATTTTTAAAGATATTAAAATAGTTAAATAGTTTATGGTGGTTCAAACCAAAATAATGATAGGAAAAACCTAACAACCAAACCCCAGATCATTAATTTACCATTTAATGCAAACAAAATCAGAAGCGAAAAAAAAATCCTAGTTATTGGGAAAGTTAAACACTTATGTTTACAATATTTTCTAGAATTCAAATTTTAATTAGGAATTTGATGGCAAAATGAAGTTTCAGATTTGAAAAAAAGGTGGATCCGACCCATCTATAATACATGTGTGCACACATACATGCTACATTTTTAATGACCTATACCGCTGTCGCCCTCGGTGGTCTCGGGGTAAAATGCTCGTCTCAGAACCCGATGTTTATGGGTTCGAACCCAACAGAGGCTGAGGAATTATCTTGAGGGGAAAAAAATCATAGCTCAACATTTTTCGGAGGGGAAGTAAAGTCGTCGATTCCATGTGGCATGTAAAAGAACCTGGAAGGTGTGTGATGATACCTCTGCTGGTGGAATTGGTAGGTCATTTCACCTCACTCGTAGAACTTTAGGTACAAGTAATCAGCCCTGGTGGCGCAACCTCAAGGAACGATTACAGCCAGGGAGTTAACTCTACCAGTCGATACTTTACACATACTGGGAAATAAAGATAATTGCACTTACCTAAAATTATTAAAAATTAAAATGATAAAACCCAAAAATATAGATAAAAGTTAAAAGTCATTCAACCACAAAACTTTTTCAATTTTTGCATTTCGTGTTCTATCACCACTGGCTCTTCCTTTGCTTTCTGCAAAACTGTTATTTTTCACTTCTAATTTTCTTATTTCTTCAGATGCCGTTTTTCTTTTTTGACCTAAGTCAACTTCAATCTTTTTCTTCTTTAAAACCATTGCTTTCCTTATTCTTGATGCATTCCTCATAGCATGAATAATCTTTTTTGAAATGGTCACATCTAGAAGTCCGCCGGCTGCAGTGACTGCATCATAAGTTACACGTTGAGCAATAAGGCGGTCCTCATGTAGGTTTTCAACCAGACATTCTTTATTCACAGAAAGACTTCGCTCAACGGCTGCATTGATATGGAAGAGAACAAGAACTTTGTTAGTGAAAATTTGTACTTCCTGGGATGCATTTGCTCTAGGAAAAATATTCATGAAGAACTTATCAATCTGGTCAACCACCTGAAGTGAATTGTTTAAGGTAGTCAATAAATTCTTGCTTTGATACAAAGTCCAAGTAGTCTCTTTACAACGTCAGCTTGCACGCTAGATAGTACATCATCAGCTTGAAGCTAGATAGTACAACATCAGCTTGCACGCTAGATAGTACATCATCAGCTTGAAGCTAGATAGTACAACATCAGCTTGCACGCTAGATAGTACAACATCAGCTTGCACACTAGATAGTACATCAGCTTGAAGCTAGATAGTACAACATCAGCTTGAAGCTAGATAGTACAACATCAGCTTGCACGCTAAATTGTTGTTTCTTGTCTAGTAGGACTTCTAATGCAGAAGTTATCCTATAGGTCCTAACAGATGGATAGAGCATGACTGCGAGAGAGAGAGACAACTAGCACCCTTGGCAATTTTGTAGGAGAGAGGACACTTATGAAAGGTTTGTTGCAGAGATCAACTAAGAGTTTTGGACAATCTCCTCTGAACTGAAGTATCTTGATGTCTTTAATGGCGTTCAAAGCTGCTGATGCCGCGAACCCAATATCTACAGTAGGGAGTGATTCCGTGTTGGATTGCTTCTCTAAATCAACGGCTAACAATTTTTTGGAAGTATTTGCTGAATTCATTACATCACATTTTACAATTCTGTTCATCAAGTGCTCAAGTAGTTTATTTAGATCTGCAAACATAAATGGTAATACAGGTTGATTGCTCTGATGTTAGATGAGAAAATTCTCCAACTCAAGTGAAACTGACAGTATGAATCCCAACTGTCAGAAGTTCATCCTTCACAAAATGTAACATTGCATTGTGTTACAATAGGACCCGCCCCATGCTGACTGACATTAACGCATTACTCTCAGTAAATCATACTACCTGCTCCAATTATACCGACTCTAATAGGATCCCTACAATGGTAGTCTTCTCTATTGTAGTTCACGTAGGTTAGTAAGACATAATAAAACAATGCTGAACAATATATTTTCACTACATAATCCAATTCAATATTAATAGTCTGTTCCTGTACTTACCAATTGAATCTGCTTACACTAGTAACCTGCAAGGCTGGCCTACACCTGGCATCCTAAACTGACGAGTGGGTCAAGCGAGATACAATGTTCCTACAAGACGTCCTGACACTCCGATTCTACTAACGTGCAATGGGCCGTCCAACATTGAAGACGACTAGAGAATAACTATTCACCTGCCCTCTGATGGTAGGAAGATGAACTACTTTCAAAACATTGGATGATTGAAGGAATAGGCTGAACATCTGATGGAGCAGTATCTACAAGATGTGTACGTGACTTTTTTAAGCCACCGTTGACGTCACCGAGCGTGTGTTCAGTTCTCCTCCCTTCTTTCTATTGCGACGAAAACCACCATATAAGAGGCCGTGCTTGTATGCCAAAATGACTATCTTGATAACTACGACCGACGAAGGATCAATGTCTTGGACCTGGACAGTGGCAGGATAAACATTTGTATTGTATCGGAATCGTAACTATGGCGATTCATTTATTGGACTCTGATTTATTGTCAACTTTTACTGATCCTCTAACTTTGAAAATGTGTCTTGTTTTTGAAAACGCTATAAAGAGTTGGATAACCAATGGGGACATTAATTTTTGATAAATTAAATTGTAAAAGGAGCACTGTAACTGTTTGTTTATATTTTTAGAAAAGTGGTTACACTTCTTTTGAATGTTATATTAATGTATGTGTCATATTTCATGTACATGACCATAGTCTATTACAGATTTTAGCTGATAGAACATGGATGGACCATAGTTGGCCAATTTAGAACCCAATTATGTACCAAAAAGATCTATTTTTTTAAACATAACAGCCTATATATAAATATTTAAAAATAATTGTGGCATTTATTTAGAATAAATATATGTTCTCAAAAACAAATTTATTTTGTTTAGAATTTAGTAGTATAAAAAATATGAATAAAAATGTACAAAAGTTGGACCATTGCTAGGTGTATTTACGTTAAAGTCGTATCCAGGATGAAAGGTTGAAATTCGCCCATTTTTAAGGAATTTAAGGACCTAGGATTAAAAAAATGAAACTTTGTTTTAGCTTAGAAACTTTAGGGGCCACGTATGAGCCCTGCATTTGGATGTTCACAGCGGGTTAAAAGCAAGTCTATGTGAGTTCTGATTCAAACACGATAATTTATTCAATATGTCAGTCAATCAATGCAAAATAAGTACTTCTGAAATATATTGATAACATTTCAAATTAGTTTATCTCCTTCAAAACCACCCAAGTACCTCCAAGTGCTGACTCACCATTAGACTCCAGAACTTCTGAAGTGAGTCTTATAGTGAAAGGGAAGTCTTTGGGTATGACAGCTCGTAAGCCCTTTTCTGCGAGTGCGCCATGCCCCAGCTCGCGTCTTCCTATGGGCCCTATGCGGCCCACCTCCTTTGTGGCATACGGCGGGAATTCATAGTGTAAGAAAAAATTCTTTTCCTTCAAACCACTGCAAAATAAATTTGAAAATTAGTATTTTTTAAAATGTTTTTTTTCTCTTTTCTTTTTGACAACCATGGCTATGAGACACTTGGAAGAGGCTGATGAAACAGGACTAAAAAAATGGATTTAAGGTAGAACTTTGTGGATAAAAGACTGCAATATCAAGGCTCATAACAGGCTGTGGCCTTAAAAATAGTTGTAATAGTGACCAAAAACTGGGAAAAAGGGACCAATAGAGACTTTTCAACTGAGGAAATTGGCTTTTTTCCTCTATATTTCCAGGAATTTGTAGCCTGAACTCATTGCAGCGGTTCTTCAGCCCGCAAACGACCAGCTGAAGAAAACACTCAATCAACAACCATGCCTTCACTACTTCTACCTGGAATTGGTATTCTCTTTTACAAATCTTTCATCACAATTTAGAGTGGATCACATGTACAAGGCGCTTGTTCTTCCACCTGTGATATCTGTAAAAACTTTGGGTTATCTTTTTTCATAGGATCTTTGAGAATCTTGGTTATAGACTGCTGGGATGATTCATTTTTAGAGATAAACTCCATCAAGTATTCAATCAGAGCATCCCATTGCATGTTTCATAAACCTATGTCTAGGCGATGAAATGATTTGGGAAAATTCTTCCCACCTGCAATCAATTTTCAGAATATGATATCTAAGAGGTGTTATCCTCACTAAAATGCATTAACAATAGTTTCGGCTATTTGTTTCATTAATAACCATGTCAAAATATCGTCGAGGGTTTAGAGGTTGTGAATAGTAATATTTAACCATAACACACTCAACTGATAATTATTGCAATGAAGAGAGATAGATTATACAACCACTGTGTGTGTGTGAGAGAGAGAGAGAGCTGGTTATCAGCAACAAAGTGTCATAATTTAAACCTTAAGACAGCAAATATTAAATTTATATATATATAGATGAGGATTTTTTCAAGCATAGAGTACAAGATTTTATTTTTAACGTGTATATTTTTAAGATGAATTGTCTACTAGAACCCTGAAAGATAATTGAGAATTAAGAATTTAAAATAATAATAATTTAGAGTTATTAAGTCTGAAATAATAACAGGGTGGCTACAAGACATATTTTACAAAATTCTCTGACTTTTCCAGGTTTTCCAGGCAACATTTTTAAATTTTCCCTGACTACTTTTTTCCTGTTTTAATGGAGGATCATGACTTTTGTTGTTAATGATCATATATTAAAAAAAAAGTTTGTATCTATTAAACATAAACAATTTTATCAGTTATTTTAAAGATTAAAATGTTATTTTATTTAGAGTATATTATTAACTTAAGTTTTAGTGTTAAGTTGCAAAATTAATGGAATAATATAGACATAATATTTTTAATTCCCTGACTTTTCCTTATTTTTAGTTAAATTCCCTAACATTTCCCTGTTTTCCCTGATATCAAAAAATTCCCTTACTTTTCCAGGTTTTCCCTGTTTTCCCTGTCTGTAGCCACCATGAATAACACAACATAATTATAGGGCAAACCTAACAATACCCTAAAGCATTCATTGACTACATTTTGTTATTATAATGTGAGTTTAAATTCAGTTATCATTTAGTTACAATTTCTCTTTTTGATAACATCCAGAAAAATCCAAACTCTTGAGCCAGCAAACGACCAAGTGAAGAAAACACTCAATCAACAACCATGCCTTCACTACTTCTACCTGGAATTGGTATTCTCTTTTACAAATCTTTCATCACAAATTTAGAGTGGATCACATGTACAAGGCGCTTGTTCTTCCACCTGTGATATCTGTAAAAACTTTGGGTTATCTTTTTTCATAGGATCTTTGAGAATCTTGGTTATAGACTGCTGGGATGATTCATTTTTAGAGATAAACTCCATCAAGTATTCAATCAGAGCATCCCATTGCATGTTTCATAAACCTATGTCTAGGCGATGAAATGATTTGGGAAAATTCTTCCCACCTGCAGAGCCAGTCTTTGAATTGATAGCATCTTTCAGTAAATAAATCACTTATATCCAGGCAGTCCAAATTCTTCTAGGCCTGTTTTGAAAGCGTTATGAACTGTGTGAAATATACATGAGCATGAGTCTAGGAACAACTTACTGTGTATGGGTTTTATACCCTCAATCTTGAGGCAGTGAACATTTTTAATTTCATTTGGCCCATCTGATCCAATAGTGAGTAATGACTGCCTGGATAGCCGAGAATTGTCGAAAGCTAAGTTGATATGCTTGACGAGATCTACACCTGTTGCCTTGCCCAAGAAAAATGTCTCCAGGTGACTGGACTCTAACTGATTACTGAAATTTGATCAATATCTTAACATCCTTTTTTTCTATGTTATTAGTGGTTTCGTCATACTAGTACATGTGGCAAAATGACCGCTATACATCTTTGAAATAATGTTCCCCAGGAAACGTGGCTTGAAATGTATTCTTAGTGATCTAAGCTCTTGTTACACTGTACGGTGCTATAGTACCAGTATCGGTACGGATGAAGCTGGTGTCACACTCTCAAGTAGAGGAGCTTCCTCTCTGGGAGTCACAGCAACGAGGTACCAAGTTATAGCTTAATTTGTGCCTACTACTCACAGCATGCCCAGACACATTTGGATTCCTTAAGTTACAATAATATTTGTGTCACAAATGATGCAAAATCCTTCATTGTCACTAAACTTCTTCACTCATTTGAAATAAAGAACCATTACGATCAATTATTTTAGAAGCTATTCCTTCATAACATTGTACTTCCCCACAGTTAACAAACGTTACTAGAACTACTAGTTATCTCAGAAATCAGCAATCGGCTAAACTACTAAGGAATAATTGATTTTCAGTGACTTATTAAAGAAAATGAGCCCTCTTTGAGCCTTGCAATATAGAATGTATTAATCCATATGCAGTCAAAGTCTGCTACACTATCCACAGTAACAGTTTTGACTGCTGTTAACAAACCTAGTGAAATATAAGTGACTACAGTGTCTCAAGCAGTTTGGGTAGTGTCATAGTCTGTTGTAGTCTCTAGTGTTGATCACCCTTTCATGTATTACTATAAAAATGTAAGACTTTCTCAATATATTGTCGCATTATGTAAGTAAAGTACCTCGGTCATGAGTATAAACACAGACTATGAGGTATGTAAAGTATAGTGTTGGTGTTAGTAAAGTACCTCGGTCATGAGTATAAACACATACTATGAGGTATGTAAAGTGAAGTGTTGCTGTTAGTAAAGTACCTTGGTCATGAGTATAAACACAGACTCTGAGGTATGTAAAGTGTAGTGTTGGTGTTAGTAAAGTACCTCGGTCATGAGTATAAACACAGACTCTGAGGTATGTAAAGTATAGTGTTGGTGTTAGTAAAGTACCTCGGTCATGAGTATAAACACAGACTATGAGGTATGTAAAGTATAGTGTTGGTGTTAGTAAAGTACCTCGGTCATGAGTATAAACACAGACTATGAGGTATGTAAAGTATAGTGTTGGTGTTAGTAAAGTACCTCGGTCATGAGTATAAACACAGACTATGAGGTATGTAAAGTATAGTGTTGGTGTTAGTAAAGTACCTCGGTCATGAGTATAAACACAGACTATGAGGTATGTAAAGTATAGTGTTGGTGTTAGTAAAGTACCTCGGTCATGAGTATAAACACAGACTATGAGGTATGTAAAGTATAGTGTTGGTGTTAGTAAAGTACCTCGGTCATGAGTATAAACACAGACTATGAGGTATGTAAAGTATAGTGTTGGTGTTAGTAAAGTACCTCGGTCATGAGTATAAACACAGACTATGAGGTATGTAAAGTATAGTGTTGGTGTTAGTAAAGTACCTCGGTCATGAGTATAAACACAGACTATGAGGTATGTAAAGTATAGTGTTGGTGTTAGTAAAGTACCTCGGTCATGAGTATAAACACAGACTATGAGGTATGTAAAGTATAGTGTTGGTGTTAGTAAAGTACCTCGGTCATGAGTATAAACACAGACTATGAGGTATGTAAAGTATAGTGTTGGTGTTAGTAAAGTACCTCGGTCATGAGTATAAACACAGACTATGAGGTATGTAAAGTATAGTGTTGGTGTTAGTAAAGTACCTCGGTCATGAGTATAAACACAGACTATGAGGTATGTAAAGTATAGTGTTGGTGTTAGTAAAGTACCTCGGTCATGAGTATAAACACAGACTATGAGGTATGTAAAGTATAGTGTTGGTGTTAGTAAAGTACCTCGGTCATGAGTATAAACACAGACTATGAGGTATGTAAAGTATAGTGTTGGTGTTAGTAAAGTACCTCGGTCATGAGTATAAACACAGACTATGAGGTATGTAAAGTATAGTGTTGGTGTTAGTAAAGTACCTCGGTCATGAGTATAAACACAGACTATGAGGTATGTAAAGTATAGTGTTGGTGTCAGTAAAGTACCTCGGTCATGAGTATAAACACAGACTCTTAGGTATGTAAAGTATAGTGTTGATGTTAGTAAAGAACCTCGGTCATGAGTATAAACACAGACTATGAGGTATGTAAAGTATAGTGTTGCTGTTAGTAAAGTACCTTGGTCATGAGTATAAACACAGATTATGAGGTATGTAAAGTATAGTGTTGGTGTTAGTAAAGAACCTCATGAGTATAAACACAGACTCTGAGGTATGTAAAGTATAGTGTTGGTGTTAGTAAAGTACCTCGTGAGTATAAACACTGACTCTGAGGTATGTAAAGTATAGTATTGGTGTCAGTAAAGTACCTCAGTCATGAGTATAAACACAGACTCTGAGGTATGTAAAGTATAGTGTTGGTGTTAGTAAAGTACCTCGGTCATGA
>CABFOW010006036.1:6024-36088 GCA_902141385.1 Timema californicum
AAAAAAAAAAAACCTTAGAAAATTTAGCTTACTACGCCCATGTTTCTAACATAACTATTAATTGTGGTCTCGCTATCGAGACATTTTGCGGGATTGATTTGAGAAGATTCTAACAGCATAAACCATACTTTTGAGAAAAAAAGAGTTTAAAATTTCAATTTACTGTAACTTTTTATTTGGGAATATTTTTCAAAATAATTTTTTAGGCCCTCTTATAGTTCTATTAAAAGCTTTTTATACTGTTATTCTTTTAAAAATTCATTTTTATTTTCTGAATCTTAGGTAGGGAAAAATGCAGTTAGAACCTTGTAACTATGATTTTGATTCTTCGGGAAAGTTACAAGGGTCTAGCTGCACATACAACTCTGTCAAACTAATTTTCATAAGTAATCAAATAATGATTCTCAGTTAGAATTATGAATTATATTTCAATTTTAATAAAATAAGATATACATTAAAATTCAATGTAACTGTTGTATTAATTTTAAAATAACATCAAAATGTTATACAACTTCAGGCAAAATTTAGTTAAATTATAATTTGAGCACTGCTGAGTAGTATTTCCTGTCTTGTAGAGGCATGAAGAGGATGACTGTTTTTGTGTAATTTTTTTCAAATCCGAAACTTCAATATTCTTCCTTAGAACTTTTTGTTTGAGGTTTACAACACAAGTCCTCTTAGCTTGCTACCAACACTCCTACTTGGCGTTTCATTAAATATGATATTGGCAATTTTTTAATTATCTTTTACTTCGTGGCTTAGCTTATATTTAATTTCATGATATGATTTGGTTAACTTTATGATTGCTACCTGGTAGAATGGAACAGTCTTATAATTTAATAGTTCTGCAGTTCCTGGGAAGTCATTGAAACCATCGGGTCTCATTTGTATTACTCGATAAGGGTTGCGGTGGTTCATCTGCTTCAATATCCTTATCAGGCCCAGTGGATAGTATAAATCAGTGGGGTTCATGGTTTTTCCTATACTACTATGTACATTATCCACCTCTTGGATACAAGAGTGCCCTAGCACAGAGTACTTCATAGTGACATGATATATTTGAACTGTCCCTCAGGAAATCCAGGGTTGCGTAAGACATAATCGAATTTTGATTTTTGGGCAGACATGAGTCAGACCATGTAATTAAGTCATTTATATCATTTGCTTCAATTAATGTATTCAAAATTCTTCAAAGTGCACTCGCAATATAATTTCCAGTTTGGCCTGCCATCACTTCTGGCCATATTGCACAGTATACTTTCTTAGTAACTGAATAGAACGTAGTTAAATTATATACATTTAATTTCCTTAAGTAGAAAAAAGGAACTAATGTTTGCATGTGTACACAAAATTATCAAACATTAAGACAGGAGTGTCACTTTCCTTGTCTTTTTTATTTTCTTCCCGCATTGCCTTTAATATTTTATGTATATTTTATGTATATCGCATTCCCCCTTTAATTCTTCTGTTAATGTATTTGTATCTATTGTTACGTCATACTTTTAACACAAATCACATCTATCACTCTTTGGGATATGGAAATCAAGATTAAATTCAGAGACAAATATTTTATAGTAAAGAAAATCTTTTACTGGGGGATAATTTTCCTCAGCACACTTATCCTTATACAAACAATATATCGTGGAGATATTCAAGTCAAAGCCTAAGAGACAGCGCTATAAACATACATAACATGCAGTTAGAACTATGTAATTATTTTTTAGACAAACGCACTGCTGTTAGAACTCTGGCAAACTGGTAGTTATGTTATTTGTCACCAGATAGCAACCAAAGTCACTTTCCCTTATAGACCCGGTAATTTAGTACACAACAGCGCTGAAACATCAATTTGGCCAATTTTGTCAGTTAGAATCATGTCAAAGCAAGCCCGCGATTTATCATGGTGCAATTTATAAATAATAAAAAGGTATTCCTCTTTCAAGATAGCTTTGGGTCTGTGTTCTAAAAATGGATTAATTTTTTTTATTAATAGCATTCATTTTAGTGTCGCATCTTGCTACCCTTTGGGCTAGATGGTACCCATTCAGACATTTCTTAAACAAGCACCACAAATAAAAAGTCTGATTTGTATCCATTATCATAATACCCACAAAATCCTGAATTGTATCCATTCTGAATGGTAGCCATTCAGACAGTTTTCAAATAAACGACTTTAACAAAAATCCTGAGTTGTATCCACTGTAATTATTTGCATTATATCCACAAAATACTGAATTGTATCCATTCTGAAAAGTAACCATTCAGATATTTTCTGAAACACGCATTACAAATAAAACGTCTGATTTGTATCCATTTTCATAATGTCCACAAACTCCTGAATTGTATCCATTCTGAATGGTAGCCATTAAGACATTTTCTTAAACACGCATCACAAATAAAAAGTCTGAATTGTATCCATTAGAAATATTTGCATTTAATCCACAGAATCCTGAATTGTATCCATTTAATTGCGGTACCACTTGTCTGATAGATGGCAGCAGAAGAAACTCGCTTTAACTCATTCCATCTTTACTAGAGAGCAGAACTTATCTTTAACTCATTCCGAGGTAACTAGAAAGCAGGACTATCTATATATTAATATAAAAAATATAATCTTTTTAATTATTATTGTCTTATTATTTAAAATCTAAACACTGATTTTTAGACTTATTTATTAAAACATTACAGAATATATCTGTGATTAAGGTGCTTGTTATATATATATATATAGCCCTACTTTCATCTTTTTGGAAATCCTGTATTTAAATACTATTATTATGACAATTGACAGCAGTAGATACTTTAACGACGCCATATTATTTGCTCACACGAAAACTATCACTTACTCTAAGTTAAGGTTAAAGTAACTTAAATCTAAGATAGGGCATGGCAATAAAGAAACTATATTTTTGTAATTAGGGCGCTTATATGCTTTTAATCTTTATATTAATATTATTATTATCACCGCGTCTTACTACCCGTTTGGGTTATACGCACTTACGCTAATATGTAATGATAGGGTAACTGTGAGATGAAATGAAGAACCTACAGTTTAAGTTGAAATCTGAACCACGGTGGAGGCCTGTCATTCCTCATATTCACAAGTCGTGATTAATACACATCTTGTCAGAGGTGAAGGAAGGGTTTGGAAATCAGATAAATCTGTGCCGAGACCGGGGATTGGACCCCGGCCGCCAGTCTTTGTCACCAACTCTTCTTTCGTTCATTAGAGAAGTCAAATAGTCCAGTCATCAACTATGAGACATCGTGAAGTTTAAAAACCAATATAAATTAGCTTATCATAGGTTTGGTATTCTGAGCTTACGTACTGCATTACTCGAAGCGAGATAAATAGGAAATTCCCAAGTACCGAAAAGTAGACTAATATTATCCACGGAGAAGTCTTTCTCTCCCTGGCTGACAATGCGTCAGTTTGCCCTGTCAGGTGTGCTCCTCGAATTGTATTTGTAGGACAATACAAATAAGTATTTATGGAATCTAAATTGTATGGAAAGCAAAGCGCATCAAATAAATAAGTAAGTGAGAATAAATTAGTGTAAGTTTTATTATTGTGTTAAATAATATTCTTTATAAGAAGAGTGAGTAGTGGATAAAATGAGAAGTTATGAAAGTTTAAATACAATACATAGTATTCAGTAGGCTACATTGTAAAGTGGCTCCCAAAACGTGGGAGAGTACTCATGAAAAGGTCTGGTAAGCAGATAGTAGTATTGCGAACATTATAAAGTGGCTTTTGGCATGGGGCCAATTTGAGTGTGAAAATGTACGCGTATATATTTTATTATAAAAAAATAATGCAAGTAGTATGCACAAAGGGCAGGATTTTTTTATACTATGAGAAATTTAATATTTTTTAACATCCATAGACACAAAGTAGGCAAATTTCCAATTATGGCAAAATTGATATTTTAAATAGTACCTTTAGTTTGAAAAATAATATTTCAGGATCCCGAAATTTCATGAAAAATGTGTTGACGCCTGAAAGGTTAAGTTTTGTTCAGGTGAGGTTCGTTTATAATATTAAAAATTATAACTATTGCTTATTAAATACTTTGAATACTTTGGTGCCATGTTGTGACATTCTTTGAATATTCGTGTTATAAATAATGTTCATCTGTGATTGATGAGTTATTTGTTGATTTTTTTACAATTATATAGGCCTCCCTAATTTTCAATATTCATTTTGTTATCAATGGATATTGGTTTCGCTTATGTGTGTAGAGAGGGCAAAAAATATAAGACAAGTTTATACGATGAGAAAGAAAAACAAGGAATCCCGCTCTCAATATACTGGTACATTATAACTTTTAACCATAGTCTCAAGAACTCCCTTCAAATCACAAGATGAATTTTATTATTTAACGGTTAGAAGCAAAGTTTTTTATTTTTTTACACTGTCCTCCCTCTCGTTTGACTTTAGCTGGATAAATGGTTAGGCATTTCTACTTATAGTGGACATAATTATAAAGGGCTATAGATAAAATCATTTTGTCTGGAGATGTAGCTGTTGAGGAGTGGTAAATATAAACACTAACGGGATTTTTCAATTAAACTTGAAAAACTAGTTCATAAAACGTAGGCCTGTGTTCAAGTTGAGTATGATAACCTATAACTTCAACTTCAACACCAACCCAGATAGACCTACATTATAAACTGATGAAATTATCTGTAGATAATAGGATATGACACTTTAAAACAAATCTATAAAGATTAAAAGCATATAGGCACCCTAATTACAAAAATATAGTTTCTTTATTGCCATGCCCTATCTTAGATTTAAGTTACTTTAACCTTTGCTTAGAGTAAGTGATAGTTTTCTGTGAGCAAATAATATGGCGTCGTTAAAGTATCTACTGCTGTCAATTGTCATAATAATAGTAGTTAAATACAGGATTGCCAAAAAGATGATAGTAGGGTTATATATATAGAACAATCACCTTAATCACAGATATATTCTGTAATGTTTTCATAAATAAGTCGGAAAATCAGTGTTTATATTTTAAATTAATAAGACAATAATAATTAAAAAGATTATATTTTTTATATTAATATAGAGATAGTCCTGCTCTCTAGTTACCTCGGAATGAGTTAAAGATAAGTTCTGCTCTCTAGTAAACATTGAATGAGTTAAGGCGAGTTTCTTCTGCTGCCATCTATCAGACAAGTGGTACCGCAATTACATGGATACAATTCAGGACTCTGTGGATTAAATGCAAATATTTCTAGTAGATACAATTCAGACTTTTTATTTGTGATGCATGTTTGAGAAAATGTCTGAATGGCTACCATTCAGAATGGATACAATTCAGGAGTTTGTGGACATTATAAAAATGGATACAAATCAGACGTTTTATTTGTAATGCGTGTTTAAGAAAATGTCTGAATGGTTACTTTTCAGAATGGATACAATTCAGTATTTTGTGGATATAATGCAAATAATTACAGTGGATACAAATCAGGATTTTTGTTAAAGTCAAATGGATACAATTCAGGATTTTGTGGGTATTATGATAATGGATACAAATCAGACTTTTTATTTGGGGTGCTTGTTTAAGAAAGGTCTGAATGGCTACCATTCAGTCGTCTCATTATTATTATTATTATTATTATTATTAGCACTTAATCATTCTATTGGTTTTAGGGATTAGGTAGGTTATAATTATAAGAAGTTTATCCGCATTTTCTTGGAGGGAAGTGAAAAACCAGTTTGGAAAAAAAAAACCTCAGTACACCCAATCGAGATTCAATCCTTGACATCCCTATCATCGATATTCTTGTCTGCTGCAAGAGTAGCAGCCTTAGACCACTAGGCCACCGAAGTGGATTAATCGGCTGTTTTATTCCCAAATGATTACATGGGTATTTGCTTGTTTGTTTTCAGAGCCCCCCATCTTCCCTCGCAACCTGCAAGTAGCCGAACAAACAAGCCGATCAATTCAACTGACGTGGTCACCAAGTCTAGGAGATTCTCCCGTCACATCTTACATTCTCCAATACAAAGAGAACAGAGGTAGGTATTTTCCAAGAACTAAATAAATAAAGCTTGTTAAAGAGGAAATTGGGATATTCCTAAGCTATCTGCTCGTTTCTACTATTCTGATCAATAATAGCATTACCAATTAGTAAACATTCAGATGTGAAAATGTAATTCTAGTAATGTATTGTTCATTAAAATTAAGCAGAGAAAAGAGGATATAAGGGCAATGCTTACACATCATAATACTGTATGCCTCTAAAGTTCACAACTAAAACAAAACTAATAACATAATTATGAAATTTTCGGGGTACATCAGTCTCCTTCTTCATCAGAAGAGAGTAAACATGGACTTGACTATGGCAGCCTGACTATAGGTTAAAGAAAAGGAATGATGTACCTCGAAAATTACATAACTATGTGTTTTGTTTTAATTGTGAAATTTGAGGTTTACAGTTTCCTGGTAAGTGTGTAACCCTTGCCCTTCTATCCTACTTTCAATTTTTAATTCAATACAGCCGTTTGGTGCCATTTTTCCATTATTCTTTAAATGTTATTATTATTAAGTGTTCTGTCTGACAACATGTCCATTCCTTTTGTCAATGAACTTAAGACCACCAATGTGCCCTGTCTTCTGCCTCCTCCTTAAGCGCCAAGAATTTCCTTCTTAAATTATAGTCATCTAATATTTGAATGCTCCTTCTTCATAAAATCCTCTTTCTCTCAAACTTGCCTTCTATGATATCATACAGAAGACAATTTCTCCTAAGGATGTACATGATCCAGTTTTCTTTGCACCTAAGAATAACTTCTAAATGGTTCTCTTCTCATTCAATCTTCTTGTGACTTGTTCATTTGTCACCCTGTCTGTCCACCTAGCTAATCTGTAATGTGATGAATAAATAGGATGAATATTGTTCACAATCATTCTACGTCACAGATTTTAATCAATGAAATTATGTAAATGTGACCTGCCTTATCATGAATTAGTATATTAAACTGCCAATAAGCGTCCACTTTAAATCGAATATTTAAAGTACTGGCCATTATTTTCAGTGAGATTTAGTCGCAGAACAAACACCCTCTAAAAGCCTTGTCCAAGCTTTTGGTTGAGTGGAAATTTAAAATAAATAAATCTGATGGGATAACATGCTTTGTACTTTTAGATGTTTGGCATGAGCACAACCCCCAGAAAGTGGTGAGTGGTGACAGGACGTTCCTCATTGTACAAGGATTGAAACCTGCAACCTTGTACCACTTCCGTCTCTATGCAGAAAACCAGCTGGGAACCAGTGCACCAAGCGACGTACTCCACGTATGTTTATGTGATGTTATTTATAAGTGTATCTATTTTGATTGTCAATAAAGTTAATGATGTATAATATAATATTATACATCTGGGATTCATCATTAGTAGCCCAGTAGTGTAAATATTATCCAGTATTAATGTACCATTGTCCAGGGGAAGCCCGAATGTACTAATCGTACATCCTTTCCATGGAGGCTCTTTCCATGTCCCGATGAGATTAGATGTTGTTGATAATGAGTATGAGGGTGTGGATCAAATGGAAACACTGGATCCTAACTTAAGCCAAATTAACAAAACCCTGGTGACCGTTGAGGTAATTACCCTTTCGGAAAATGTACCCAAGATATCAGCCGGGAATCTAACTTGGAACCCTTAGACTCGTAGCCAGGTGAAATGATCACTACACCACGGGGCTGGTTAGTGTATAAAGTGAGTAGATATGATTTCAACTATTTAATCTAAGGGACTAGAGTGAGAATGATATATTCTATCTGATTACCAAACCCTTCCTTCACCTCTGACAAGACATCTTGTGAATGTGGGGAATGCCAGGCTTCCACCATGGTTCGGATTCCACGTTAAACTGTAGGTCCTCCATTTCATCTCACAATCACCCTACCATTACCCATTAGCGTAAGTGCGTACAACCCGAACGGATAGTAAGACGTGGTGCTAATAATAATAATAATAATATATTCTATCATATCTGGTTTTATCAAAACAAAAAGGTCTGAGCTAATGGTACACTCTGTTTACTCTGAAATGTAGCAAAAACACATGGATCAAGAGTAAATGGAAATGTTTACCTGTACGGTTGGTCACAATGAAATGAGTTTATTGTGATGGGAAGGGTGATGTTTTAATCTCGGTTAAATTCTCTTTGAACGTGTTAGCAGTTAATTAGTCTTATAACATGTAGTACACCTACAACCCTAAACACGCTTTAAATTTTTAACTTTCTACAAAAGTGAATAAATGTTTTTAAAGAAATCTTGGTAGTTATTGAGGAATAAAACAAAAATATGTTTGGGCCACTAATAATATCTCGAGGCTGTTTGAACTCCCGTAATACCCCCTTCTCAGTACAGTCCTTCCCATATCTGCCTTGAGCTAGTTCTATCCAGTCCACCTCATTACACCCTATCTATATCTTGAGCTAGTTCCATCCAGTCCACCTCATTACACCCTATCTATATCTTGAGCTAGTTCTATCCAGTCCACCTCATTACACCCTATCCCTTTCATATCAATTCTGATGCTATCCTCTCATTTGTGTCTAAGTCTTCCCAATGGTATCCTCCCGTTGGATTTACTGGTCAATATCTCGAATCCAGTTCTAGATTTTCCCATTCGCGCTGCATTTCCAGCCCACTGTAATCTGCGAGATTTTACAACCCTAACAATGTCTGGTGATAACTCCTCATTATGTAAACTCCTTCAATCACTATTATATTCATCCTTTTTTGGACAAAATATGTTCTTCGGTTCTTTGATTTTGAACACTCAAAATGTATTTTAATCATATAAGGTAAAAGGCCATAGAGAGACACTGGTAGAATTATTGTTTTGTACAATCTGATTTTTACATTCCTTGACAGTAGGTGATATGTTAACAACTTACTGACCGAGTAATAGCATGCATTTACTGACTGTATTTTAGACTTGTTTGTTGACATTATTTATTATACCAAAATTGTCTTAAAATGTTAAGTTCCTTTGCCCTGTCGAGTGCAAGTCTAAAACCTATTTTGTGGGGTGGTGGGTGGGAGGGTGAAAGGGGTGGCGTGGCTTCACAACCGACCAAAGTATCCTTCCGCGCCAACAAGAACAGATGGATCATGGAAAACGTAGATGGCGCTAGCTACCGGGAAGGTCTTGCGGAAAAATCATACGTTTGTAAATATCAGTTTTCTCGAGAACGAGTGAAAATTTTATAGTAATATTTTCAACACCTCCCATATCATATCTCATATCGATGTTTATTAGGTGTTAAATTTTCTTAATTTTTATTATGCAGCCAGCAGTTTTCTATTGAAAAATGTCAATTTTATCGATATTTGATCACTGTTAAAATCATAAAGAAGGTGTGAATATAAAAAGTATAATTTAATCAATATGCTTCTATTCTTGAACAAATCATTTCCGAAAATAAAATTGCAAAACAATAAAAATTCTGGAAGATAACCGTTTGTTCTCATGGCTCTGTATTTCCACGTCAAATAAAAAGGGGTCAATCGCCTTAAATCACATAGAATAGCTATAAAATGTATATTGTGGTTTAAATGGTAAAATGTACGGTAATTGTGTTGACATGGTAGTGGAGGGAATGTGTGTGTTTTCTGTGCACAGGGGATTACGGAGAGTGAAGTACCTTCTGGACCACCTCTTCAAGTGAATGTTGAACCCATGAGTTCAACTCAACTTCGTATTACGTGGCACCCTCCAGAACGAGAACTTTGGAATGGAGATCTACTTGGTTACAATATTGGCTACCGAAAGTTAGGGTCAGTCAATTTATATTGATCCATCTATTAAATGTTTTGATTATTTTTAGTACCGTGTCTTACTACCCGTTTGAGTTATACGCTTATGTAGCTTGTTTTTTTTACATCCATTACTGTTTCTAGCCTGTGGTCAGTTTTTATTTAAGTCATATATTTTCCACTACTGGCTTGCTAGACCTGACGTAGCTTCATATGTCTTATAATCTAATTTAAGACTAGGGCAAGCACAACATCTAGTCCCCAGCCATTAATTCATCACTGTGAAAGGGTAAACTCGCATTCAACCAATGATTGATTTTTCGGCCATGCAGGGAATCAAACTCGGGACCCTTAGCTCAGTAAAAAAAGACACTACCAACTGAACTAAGGTATGAATTACGTTTATTAACTAATTACACTAATGGTTTTAGGAATTAAGAAGACTTTATTTAGTGGAATTGTATCCGCATTTATGGGAAAGGAGAGTGGAAAACCATTTTGAAAAAAAAACATGACTGAGATTCGAACCTCGATCTCCTCGTAGGCTTACTTTAGGTTTATTAAGGTAAAATTTAGGTAAAATGTACCCTTATTTGCTTCTTCAACAAACCAGCCTGTGATATAATTCTTCCAGTCATTAACAAACCAGATTGGCACCTAAGTTCATGTGCCCACCGACAAGGGTCTTAACAGTTATTGCAAAAATAATATTATAATATTAACAACTTACATTATTCCTTAGTTTTATGTTAAAGGGCTCGATAACTTCAACGAATGAGTCTATTGTTGTCGGTCACCTCTCCCGCATCTGACTGATCTCGATCTCGCCGTTCGGCTGTTGCCCGACACAGAATATATAACTTGACTGTAATGCCAAGCTAGGTCATCTGTGAAAGGGCTGATTTGTTGTTTGAGTACCGAGTCATTGTCATGACTCTTAACCTCGCGAATGAACTTATAACCTGATGAAATGGAACCAATGAAATGAGCCTGTAGAATGCTACAGGTGTGTGATTTTGTAGCCCGACTCAGGGCATCCACCTTGACAGTAATGCCAAGCTAGGCCGCCTGCGAAAGGGCTATATTTGTGTTCGAGTATAGAATCACTATCGTGACTCCTGACCTCGTGTATGAACTTTAACCATGTACATAACATTGTATAATAATTACACTGTGAGGTGAAATTGGTGATACCGAATGATTGCGCTGGGTCTGCGCTGGGTCTCGGGATTTGGGGAGGATTTTCTTGACTGGGATGTGGGAAGGTGTGTATAAGGTATGATGATGAGATGTTGGATTCCATGAGTAGATTTCCAGGAAGAGGATCGAAAGGTTTAACTTGACTGTGGGGAATAGGTTTGACGCGGTTGGTTACATATCCATTCCCCATCTGGGGCCGNATTTATTAAATAAAACAGATATAACAAAAATTAAGAATTTACATTGATATTGAAAGTAATACATTGGAAGTTTGATTCAAACAATTAGGCTTGAGAATAGTGAAGTATTGACAGTGGCGACAAGGGCAGTGCAGTCGCCAGGCCACAGGCAGAAGTATTTCTAAAAAGGGAGAAAAAATATCTAATTACTAACAAAGATAGTGAACAAGATATGCATGTAACTTTTGAACAGTTTTGCTTGATTGGGCTTTCATAATAATATTCATTAAATATTTAGAATAATCAGGAAGATCTGTGTTTTAACAGCAGTAGATGGTTATGAAACAGGAGTCAACAATAGGGTACTGTGGCCGGTCATATTCCCCTTTGGTACTGCCAGAGCCTTCAATAGTACATAAAGTTATAATAGCAAATATATCGAGAGCAACTGAAACAATGGGAGCCAATTAAAAGGCAAATAAAAAGGGTATTAGTTGCGCGAACCCCACTATGACTCTAGAGCAGTTCCCTGGGTTGCGCACCCAAACTAATACAGTACGTGAAGCGTAACTACTATACCAACCCAAAATATTGATATCAACTGACTGAACTGTAATAAGAAAATGTAAACATACAACCTGATGGTAGCCATCCATAAATTGAACTGATGCTCACGACGTACAAGGCGTTATGATAAAACTTTGACTCAAAAAGATTAATGGAACTTGTGGAAGTTACTTTATAAGTCAAAAACTAAGACATTATTACTTTCTAAGCCAGAGGCTCATAATGTAACGACACTATAATAAGGACACATGAAAAGTCGCCAGGACTTGACGATGGCAGCAGGATACTCAAATACCCTAGGCATGACGTCCTAGCCAGTGAGGTGGTGGATCTGACGACCCAAACCCCATGGTTGTCGCTAAGGTGGTGGATATGACGACCCAAGCTCCATGGATGCCGCTCTTGTTCGTTACAGATGGTGCAGAGTTTCCTCCTTCGACGCTCGGCGCTGTAGAACGGGTCTGTACCTTGAAACTGTGAGCAACTCCTTATATAGTCTTAACCTGATATGAAAGTAATTAAGTATAGAGAGTGATAAATTCATAAATGTAGACTAGGAGAAGGACGGACGAAGGCGGGGAGAAAATAGAAAGATAAATCAACAAAAGAAAACCACTTGCGGGGAAAGGGGAGGGGGGACAGGTTTCCTTAGCTCACCGTTAGAGTTCTATGAGCAGTAGGTCACTGCGTCGACGACCGTATACATTTCTTCCCTTCAATATATCTAGTGATGATAGCACGTGAGCACGTGTGGCAGCCATTATCGAACAATAGTGTGTTTCAAATTAGTGGTCCCATGAATCGAATAACATATTGAACGGGTGAGTGGATATCAAGGCATCTTCTATTTAAAGATCTCTCGTATGATTATATTATTTAGGATCAGTTAATATTTTTATGAGAATTTGAGATATATATGTATTTTACTATATTTTTCTGTAGACAGCATGCCAAGCGTATATGATTTTTATCCGACATCACCCAACGCGAAAAGGTATGCGTTAAGATATTTTATTCATAAATACGAAAATATTAATCCTCTTCTTTGATATCTAGTACAGTATTTATAAAAGGACGATATTTTTGACCAACCACGTGTTTGAATGTAGGGAGATACGTAATTTTATTAGACTGCATCTAGTCAGAGAAAATAAACTTCGAGGTAGATTCAATCAACATAGTTTCTTTCTTGCATAAATGATAAAAAAATTGATTTTTTAATTGTAGTTGTCCAATCTGTCTGATTGACATGCTACAACCATGTGTAGTAAAGTTAATGTGGCTTTATGGGGAAATTGTTGAACTGTCTCGTTTGGCAGTCAGTCGTGGTTCGGCGCTTTCTTTTTTGGGAGGTGTTTTATTGTATTGCTTAGCTCGTATAGTGTTATTGGGTCTGCCTGTGACATAATAGGTCCGGTTAGATATTCCCTTACAGATCTCTTAGCGTCCCTAACAAAATCGGGGTCCTTGTGGTTGTCATTAAGTGTAAATTGCTTCTCCAGCGTCACGGCTATGGCTTCCGCTTTCTTCGAGCTTGTGTAGGCCATGCCGCTTTCACCGTGTATAGCTGGGACTGATCTATTTTTATTTGATTTTAATTGTTTTGTGATGTTCCAGGTTTTGCTGGAATCTAGTGTGGCGTCTGTGACGTAGATGTTCCAATCGTTTATTTTAATTTTTTTTACCTTAAACCTTACTCGTGCCCTTAATCTATTGCATGCTGACCTACTGTGCGGGGTCCTGTACCTCTGAAAATCTCTCTTCGCCTCTCTTTTCTGAGCAATTAGAAATTCATGGTCCGGATGCTGGGGTCTTTGGTCGTGTTTTATTGTCTCAAAGGTTGTATTGGTTTTGTAGGCCTCTGTATTGTGTTGGTAAATATTTCCAGTGTTGCATCTGCTTCCTCTGTTGTTGTAATGTTAACGAACTCTGGTAGTGTGTTGTTGAGAGATATTTAAACCCTCCCATTCGCTTGTGGTTTTAAGTCATTTTAGCCCTTTTATTTCTATGTTTGTGTTTATGGTGATCTCGCACAGCACAGGGCTGTGGTCAGAGTCCAGCTCCTTTAGAACTGTTAGCTCCTCCGACGTCACTCCCATGTTGGTCAAGACCACATCTATTATATCGGGTCTGTGTAGTGGGTTTGTGGGGTAAAAAAGTGGGTTCGCCAGGCCCTACTACTATGTAATCCTTTCTGTCCGCGTGTTCGTTGAGTGTTCCACCGTCCCTGTTAGTTAACCTGCTGTTCCAGTTTGAGTGTTTATTGTTTAAGTCCCCTGCTAAGAAGATTGTGTCAGAGTCTATAATAGCATTTAAGTCATGTTGCAGTAACGTCGGTGGTTTATATATGGCCGCGAATAGGATACTCCCGCTCTTGGTATTTACTTATACTGCTGCTGCTTCTAGGTTTTGAAGGTTATTGTAATTATGACGGTAGTGGGGTTTATGATTTTTGATGAACATTGCAGTTCCTCCTCCCCAGCCGTTGGGACGGTCGCTCCTGTATATATCGTACCTGAATAAATGTATATTTTTATTTTGGTTTAAGTGGGTTTCGTTTATTAAAGCAATGTCTATTCTGGAGGTTTTGAAGAGTTCCTTTAATTCTTTTGCTTGCGTGAGTATCCCGTTCGCGTTCCATATAAAAACACGTAGTATGTCTTCAGTCGGCGTCCTTGGTCCGTTAGTCATCCTGGGTCATAAAATATTCAGTTACATCTTCTATAAGAATGAACATTTTTTCTGTGGCACTATTACATTGACCTAATCTGGCAAGGTAGGGTTTGAAGTGGGCTATAATTTTGAAAATGTTTAATTCCTTTAATAGGCCTATTATTTCCTTAATGTCTGACAATGTTGAAGTCGTTTCTTGTCTGGGTGGTTGTTTGCGGGCCCTCTGACCTTGTATTGCTGCCGCGTAGCTTTGGTGAGTGCTGTTAGCTGGGGTGTTTTTCTGCGTGGTGGGTAGGGGACACGTGCATCCTCCGTGGATGGTAGTTGGGGCCTATTCCTTAACTGGGGAAAGCTGTTTGCCGAGGCCTGGAGTGCTGGTGTGTGTTTTCTAGTGTGTGTGTTCTCTTGCGTGGACCTTCTCTTTTCGAGTAAGTCCACGTAGACAGGGCACTTACTGTAGTTAGCCGTGTTGCTACCTCTACAGTTTATGCACCGGGCGGGGGTGGTGTTTTCTTTTTTTGGGCAGTCCTTTGTTTCGTGTATGTTAGTGCATTTAACGCATATGGGGATGTTATGACAACTATTTTGTGTGTGTCAAAACTGTTGATATCTATGGCACTGTGCAATGGTGTTGGTGGGTGGGATGTATAGGACAATTTTAACCCTTGTGGAGTTCAAATATTCTATTTTGTAAATGTTGGCTGTCTCTGTGTTCTTTGCTAGATTAACTTGGATAGTTGGTAGTAGTGTTACGGTTTGTGTGGTGTTGTCTGCTTGTGTCTTTCTGGAAAACTGCTTGACGTCAGTGACGGGGAATACTAGCTCCATTAGTTCCTTCTGGATGTCTTCAATGGCCATATTTGGAGGGAGCCCCTTGACAACTACTTTCACTGGTTTATCCCTAGGTATAGTGTACGTGTGAAATTCCTGTTTCATGTCTTTAAGTAGGTGATGCACCAGTTCGAATTATTGTTTGTTTGTCGTGTGGATTTTAAGTCCGTTTGCTAGATATGATATTTTAATTTCGCTTCCTACTTCCTTAGCTAGTTTTGTGATTCTGTTGTAGTTTTGGGTTCATAGTGTGACTATCGGCGGGCACCTTGTCTTGGGTGTGGAGGTAGCAGTCTGTGGTAAGTCGTTCTTAGTCTGTTGGGCTTGGTCTTTTTGTAATGAGTTTTGGTTTTCGGACCTTTTCAGTGCGTCGAACTTGTTGGTAACAGTCAGTGTTGTTTTATTTTTGTGTGTATGTTTGCGTTGTCTGAATTTACGTTTGCACCCCAGTTCATCCGCCATCGTAAAGTCCCTTGTCCGTTTGTGTCAGCCTCCATATCAGATACGTCCGTCGAAGTGTATGACATGCCAGAGTCGTGTGATTTTTTTTTGCGTGGTCGGGGGCGGCCATTTCTCTCAGCCCTGAAAAGGGCAGGCTAGTGGCCAGTGTGGAAGGGCTAAGATACCCTCCTCTGTGCAGTGTGGGAGGATCTGTAGTGTTGTTAGGTGTCTCACGGACAGACTCCGACTGCGAGGTATTGCTTCGCAGCCGGTCCCGCTTTACGCCTTGCTGTGGCTTGTTGACACCGTTAGGTTACCACCACAGCAAATAACACCGGTACGTCTGTCTAGGGTTTAGTATGTGTATTGTGAAGGTTCCCCGGAGGGTGTGGGACAGACGCCAAATGAACTCCCCTCACGTTGAAAAACGCGCGGAGAGCTTATCAACGAACTGCCGATCAACGACTTACTCTTTTTTTGCCTTAAAAAAGGCAGCTCGATTCACGACCTGGCGGCTCGATATCTCAGATACACTTCGATTCGATCGATTCGATAACTGGTTTCGAACCCCCACTCACCCCTCGCTTATATACCCGAGCAGGCGACGTGGGGTGGGGGGAAGGCCATGATGCAGTGGAGCGAGAGAGGCAACCCGGTAGGCTTTATTTATCTAGAGTACAGAATACATGTGGACATGTTAACATTAAAACTATAAGAAATTTGTTCTTCTGGATGAGATGTCTCACATTCGTCGCCCTTGTCCACGCCTTGGGGATGTGCTGGTGGACCCACCGCCAACGCCTCTCGATGGCTGGTAGATGTATGTCGGAGCTGGTGCTGGTGGCGGCGGAACGAAGTTTGGCGGGTATATGGCGGTATATAGCTTGAATAACAATAAGAGAAATTAGTGGAAAACTTCAGGACATGTATAAAATTAATCCACCCCGTACACCCTCACGAGATTATAGCCCCCCAAACTCCCCATCAATGACGACCCAGTGTAATGCGAGCTAAACACCTTGGACCAAGGTCGTAGCCAGGGAGATTTTGGGGAGTTCGGGGGGTTCAATCCCCCCCCCTTCCAAATTTTATGAACAAAATATATATGGCTTTATTTATGGTTCAAACAATATCAAAATTAATATACAAGTACAAATTAGGGGGGGCTGTGTTTCCGTAAAGAGCACTTCAGTGAGCTTCTAGAGGTGTTTAATATTTGTAGTTTTTCCTAGCCTACGGCAGTTAGGGTGTTATGTTTCTATATAAAACACTTCAAAGAGCTTCTAGAACTGTTAAACCATTTTTTTTTTCTAGCCTCTGGCAATTGGGGGGTGCCCCCCCCCCCTCCGAAATTATTGGCTGGCTACGGCCTTGCCTTATACATTACTTCCACTACAAAAATTTTGAAATTCTATACTACTAAAATGTGAGCAAAGGTATTATATTATGCATTTAGGAAGGTTTCAAGGAGATGTATTCAATATGGTGCTTTAAGCAAAATTATTATTAAGTGTACTGTCTTACGACAGATCCAATTCTTTTTGTCAGTGAACTTATACCGACAAACAACTTGTCCTCTGCCTCCTCCTTCCGCTCCTGGAACTTTCTTCTTTCCTTCAGGTAATCCAATATTTGAAAACTCCTTCTTCCTAAGATCCTCTTTCCCTCAACCTTTCCTTCTATGATGTCATGCAGAAGAAAGTTCCTCCGAGGATGTCTGAGTCAATAAAGAACACTAAAGAATTGTTGAATGCTTGGGGTGAATTGTAAAATCAGGCTCATAATTTGATAGGAAAATCGTTACACAAACTAAAGGAGCCTCTAAAATTTCCAATAAGGAAAAAATTCTAAATGTTAGCCTCGATAGCTTTACATACATACGACCGCTTAAATTAAAAGTATTGGTTCACCACTTCATCCACAGAACTGACAAAGACACTTACAACTGGACACGAGTGGCTGTGGCTGGTGAAACAATGGGAGATTTCCGTCTGACGGGTCTTGACAAATTCGCCCAATACAGCATAATCCTGGAGGCATTCAACACAAAAGGGGATGGACCCCCGTCAGATCAGATCATCGCCCAAACTCTTGAGGATGGTAAGTCCAACCGGATATTTATTGAAAAGTATTTCGCAGTGACTAGGTAACTTTATGAAATGATATATTAGATATTATATTAACTGACTCTAGATGAAGTTAACTCTATAAAATGGTATAGCAGATATTATAAGACCTAGCTCAGTTAGGAGATAGCTTTAAGGTTGGAATGTAGGGGACACGATAAAAGGTCAGTATTTTTGCAGTTTTTATAGCAAAGCTTTTTTTTTTGTCAAAATAATTCAACTATTGCTCCAGTACAGAGTTTAATTTTCTTCACATTATGATATTAACAATTATTTAATTTCTGTCAAGGATGTCCTGAAATTTCATGACAACGTTTTCTATTCACTTAAAAAGTTTGTCATCTAATACCACTATTTTGATAACAGATATTCAACAACTGTTGACATCATGTGAAGAAAATTAAACTCTGATTAATTTTGGCCAAAAGTTTTCTAGAAAAACTGCAAAAACACTGGCCTTTTTTCACGTTCTCTGCATCCTCACCTCAACAAATTATGTATCAGAAACAATTACATCAGCTACTGATCAGCGATCATAAATCAGAAATAAAAATAAAGTGTATACCTATGACTATGACAGCCACGAGCCACATTTAATGTTAGTTACATAAACACTTCCCACATTGGGGTTGAATTCATAAATTTAAAAAGTGTTTTTATCATTTTATTTTACCAAATGTGGTAGTTTGTTTTGACTAGATGTAAATCTTAATCAACTAATTAATATGGTATATTAAAGATTAATAGAAAGGTGTATGGATGGGTATAAAGAGAGGATCTCCAAGGAAATACGTCAGGATTATATGGAAAGAGGTTATAATAGATCCAGTAAATTTATAATTAATTAAACAGCTCTCTGTCCTTGAGGAACTCAAAATTTCATGACCACCAGAATGTAAGCTTTTCATTCAACCCTATACCTATTATTTTGCATCCAATCCTTTAACTGACACCCAACATCCTTCAAATACATTTTCACACTATCGTCCCATCGACGTCTCGTCCTACCAAGGGTCTTTTATCTTCAGGTTTTCCAACTAAAATGCCAATACGTGCCTCATTACTACCCCTACTTAGCCTGAGTGCCTTGATTATTTTTAATATATTAGGGGTTGCTTTCAAAACATGAAGTTCTTCAATATACGACTTTCTCCATTCTTCTGTGTGTTCATCCTTCTTAGGCAAAAGTATATTTTTCAGTATTTTGTTCTCACAAACTCTCAATTTATTCTCTTGTTACAGAGTAAGTGACCACGCTTCACATCCATAAGAACAACTAGTAGACTAATTGTTTTTTACGTTCTCAATTTGATATTTCTAAACAGATGACAAGATGACAAAAACTTACACATTAGATAATAATTAACCATGATTGACCTCCTCTTGAATTACATTTCTATAAGTTAGCACAGTGAAACTCACAAGTGGAAAACTGCCTCCATCAAACAAACCCTACATTGAAACCCTAATAACACTATCTAAGGTAACCAAGTGCCAATTTCGAATCCAATGCCTTTGTATGTTCGATCACCACTGTGAATCATATTACTTACTCCATCACAGCTTCAATAAAATGTGAGGGATAGGAGGCTTTTTATTAAAATATTCCTGTTGTTATTTTAAAAGTTAAATCCCTTTGGAGATTTGTCCTAGAATGGTGTTGGTTATTTTGCAGTGCCTTCAGCTGCTCCAATGGCGCTGTCCTGTTCAGCTCTGACCTCTCAGAACCTACAAGTGATGTGGCACCCTCCCCCCACTCATCTCACACACGGAAACATACAAGCTTACAAGTTGTACTACGAGCCAACAGAAGAATGGTATGGTGGGTAACTGGTATATGAACATCAAATGAACATCTTTGAAGGTGATCTGGTGGTCTAGGAGTAAGGTGTCGGACTTCTGTGCTGTGGGTCCGGTGTTCAATCCTCGGTCCCGGCACAGATTTATCTGATTGTCAAACCCTTCCTTCACCTCTGACAAGACGTGTATTAATCACATCTAGTGAATGTGGGGAATGCCAGGCCTCCACCGTGGTTCGGATTCCACTTTAAACTGTAGGCCCTCCAGTTCATCTCACAATCACCCTACCATTACACATTAGTGTAAGTGCGTATAACCCGAACGGGTAGTAAGACGCGGTAATAATAATAATAGTAATAATAATAACTTTGAAAAGTAATGCCTGTTGATCTAGTTTAAATCCAATTGTTCTGTTAAACAGATATATGAGTAATTGTAAAACTTAGTTTCTTTCTAGAAAAATCTATGAGTGTTTTTAAACAAACTATTTAAATCAGGTGTCTTCAACCCGTGCCCCATTGTAATACTTTTTTGCAACCCACTGGCTCATGAAAATTATAAAACTATTTCAAGATAAAAAATGACAACAACAGATATATGTGTTCTATAATCAACTAATTAAATAAATATTTATTGTATTTACATATTTTACATTATTTTATAAACAAGTTTTGATTTTTACGTGAAGAAAAGTACTAAGTTTTAATATACTTAATATACTTTAAACCGGCAAATGGCAATTCTAGTAGACAAGAACAATCGCGCTATCTCCCGCTATGAAACAACAAAGAACAAACTTCACGAGAAATATGAAATGTCACCTGTCGGAGACAGGCCTAATCCCTAGTGTAAGTAAAAGAATGAGTTAATAGGAATATTTTAATATGGACTCAATCCTAATACTATCGGTACAGCTTTGCGGCCCACAAGACACAAGAGACAGAAATCTTGGCCCCTAGACATAAGAAGGTTGAAGACACCTGGTATAAATTATAAATAGCTAATCATGTGAAATTGTAAAGGTTTTAAACGTTTTTCGTCTAAGAGTTTATAATATAAAAAAAACTGTGCAGCGTGTTGAACCAACAAGATGGAAATAGATGGGAGATAATGCTAAAAGAAATGTATTGAGTTATAAAAAAATGAGAAAACTGTATTTAATTTGAAAGGCACCTGAATATCACAGTCGATAGAGTTTTGGTGGTTTAAATGCATGCCTATTACATATTTTATTAAATTATGATAAAATTAAACCATTCATTATGACCTAGTTTAATTTATAGTTGTCTTGATCTATAGCTACTATATTGAAAAGTCACTTGTATTGATGTCAACTGATATGAAGTTTAAATAATCCTTTCTTTGCAGAAACAGATGTTAGAGAAACCAAGGTGACAACTGCATTGACTTCCGTTCTGCATGGTCTTTTGCCTTTCACTAACTATAGTTTACAAATTTTGGCTACAACAAAGGCTGGTGATGGAGTTCTTAGTCCAGTAACCTATTGTATGACTGAAGAAGCAGGTATAATTTAGCACATTATAAATAGTAATAAAACTTGCTTTTAATTTAGAAATAAAGTAATGTTTATAGAGTACATAAAAGCTTTATATACACAATATGTCTATGCCTCCTTCAAATAGTTATACAGCTTGAAATAAATTATGCACTTTGTTTACATTGACTCGTTATACTATGGCCCTATCTTTTAAGCTACACCTCATTGGAAACGAGCAGGCAGGCTGGGTAGAGTTTGCTACCTTTCAACAGAAAGATATTTCATACCTTCTTATATAGTCAATATATTTGGAAAATGTTTGAATCTTTCAACATCTGAAACACTATCATCGTCATTATCATCATCATCAACTGTTTCTAGCCTGTGGGCGGCTCAGTTTAATAGCATGCCTTTATCTTTCTCTATCGTTCCACCATTCTTCGTCCTTTAATTGCTTCCATTCTTCTACTCTCAATTGTACATTTGCACACTGAAACACTATCAAGACTTTTTAAATGATTTACCTTATTGTTTGATGCATTGTAGTTTACACACAATTAATTAGTTTTTTCCATACGCCATGGAATTCACAAATCTATCTCCAAAAATTAAATTTAAGGAATGTTATCAATTAACGTTATTTACAGCTTTCAAACTCGAGCTTTCAGATTCGAAGAAGTATCCTTCGTTAATCCTGAAAAATAACCGGCCACGTGGTGTAGTGGTCAGTGCACCTGGCTACGAGCCTAACGGTCTTGGGATCGATTCCCGTCTGGTACTTTGGTTATTTTTCCCGAAAGATGAATTACCCCAACGTTCACCAGGGTTTGATTTAATTAGACTCAAATTAGGTTTAAGTGTTTCCACTGGCTCCACACCCTCGTACTCACTATCACCCTCATATTCACTATCACCCTCATACCCACTATTTCCCTCATCTCATCTCATCGGGACATGGAAAGAGCCTACACGGAATGGATGTACATTAGTACATTCGGGCGTTCCCTGGGCAACGGTACATTAATACTGGATAATCTTTTCACTATTGAGCTACTAATGATGTAATCCCGACGCGTAATACTACACTACCCTGAAAAGTAGTAAGCTTACACTTTCATTGATTCACTATGATCTAGCTTATAAGATAAGCCTACAGTATAGTCCATCAAGGTAGGACCGCAACCATTCGGTGTAAACGGAGTGTTCATTATAAACAACAAAAGTATGATAGTATCCCCTTTGTCTCACACACTCGTTTACTTTAGTAACTAAATTGTGTAATAAATATAAATGTTGCTCTTGAAGCAAAGCCTTAGTCAGAGGGGATTTTGGAGGTTCAACCCCCTCGCCTCCCCCCCTCCCCCCCTAAATCTTATGAACAAAATATATATGGCTTCATTTATGGTTCAAACACTATCAAAATTAAGATAAAAAATATAAATTAGGAAGTTACCACATAAAGCACTTCAGAGAGCTTCTAGAGTTGTTTAATTATTTTTTTTAAATTCATTGCGTTCAGCAGTTAGAGGATTATTTTACCACAAAAAACACTTCAGATAACGTCTAGAGGTGATTAATATTTAAAATTATTTCTAGCCTTCAGCAGTTAGGGGGTTATGTTACCATAAAAAGCATTTCAGCTAACTTCTAGAGATGTTTATCATTTATAACTATATTTTTAAGCCTCTGGAATTTAGGGAATGGACACCCCCCTCCCCTGAAATTATTGGCTGGCTAAGGCCTTGTCTTGAAGTGTTATCGTGCACTTCATAATTAATCATATATCACTGTTTGGTTCAAGTTCCGGAAGCACCAGAAAGGGTCAAAGCTGTGGTTGTATCAGATGATACGGTAGTGGTAAGCTGGCTACCCCCTCGACATCCTAACGGACTACTTACCAAGTACATTGTATACATCCGAGTAATGGAGCAGGGCCAAGAAATGAAGGTCATCAAAGGCACACTACCCGCCCAACATACTCATTATGACGCAGTTGGACTAAGTACCAAAGAAACTTATGAAGCCTGGGTCACAGCAAGTAATAAAGTGGGGGAAGGTCCCAGTACTATGGTGGTCACACTCAAACCAAGATCAGTAGGTATGTCCTTTATTTATCTCTTGTTCTACTAGCCGATTTGAAACATTTCATAGATTATGTATATATTTGAATTTTGTCACAGTTTTATTAACAATATTATTTTATTCAATAACTAAGGAGTAAGGACCGGATTTTTACTATTTGCCTTTTCTTTCCCATGATCAAAAAACATGGGCAGTTGAGATAAATAAGCATTTCATGTTATTACGATTACAAAATGTTAATTTTATAGTGCCTATATTTGCCCATTTTGTTTGTTTTTGCCTATTTTATGAATAAGTCCCTCAACGCGCCTATTTCAGCTTTGGCCTCTATCTTTTTCATAAGGTATCGATTTTCTGCTGAAAGAAAGTCCAGATTCTTAGAAATTGTGAGTTGTGTATTATTATTATTATTATTATTATTAGCACGTCTTACTACCCGTTCGGGTTATACGCACTTACGCTAATGGGTAATGGTAGGGTGATTGTGAGATGAAATGGAGGACCTACAGTTTAACGTGGAATCCGAACCATGGTGGAGGCCTGGCATTCCCCACATTCACAAGATGTATTGTCAGAGGTGAAGGAATGAGTTTGGCTATGTAAGTTGTGGCATACTTGTTTGGAGTAGGTTTGAAAACCAATACTTGTTAAATAGCTTCCAATGAGCGTAAATTGGGTGGAGGACGACAGGAGCAGTGGCAGACATCTTGGAAAGGAAATAGCATACCGTTACAGGAGAAAAGCTCAAATTCTTCGGGAATGGCAAATTTGAAATTGTGTACCTTGGCATAGTGAGAAGTATAGTTAGGCTTTTCAAATTATAAAAATATTATATCTGAAAATACAAACCCATTTCACTATTGAAACGCCACATAATTATCTAGTGATTAACACCATGTGACCTGCTTCTGTGGGTGAATGGGCTGCAGCAGACTGGATTGTCGATCAATGAAAGGGAGATCAAGAGTTTAGTCTCGGTCCGATGTACTTAAGGGTTTTTTTACTAAATAGTTTTTCACTTCCCCTCCACGAAAGTGAGTATACACTTCCTCTAAATTCCACTTTCCTAACCCCTGACTTATTAGAGTATAGTATCTGTGTATTATGCGTACAACCCAAACTAGTACTGAGACGTGATGCTAAAAAATCAAAATAAAGTAACACATCAATGTGAATTGGTTGTAGGTAATAAAATAGTAGTAGTAAAATTAATTTTATATTGCCTATTGTGTGCTTTTTTTTTAAAAAAAAAAGTGCCTATTCTGGTGCTTAAATTCCAAATTGGTTATGCCTATTTGATTTTTATTTGTTTAAAAGAATACGGTCCTTATTAATAACATACAATATCAATATTTAGTTATTTTTTATGATTTTAATCTGAAATGTCGATTTAAATTTTGCTATTCACTTTGGTAGTTCCAGCTGCTATAGTATCTTTTGGACAAATGTTGGTGGTCGCTTGGAAAGTGAACGTGAAAATGATCTGCCTCTGTGTTGGAATTCCACGCCCTATCGCCGAGTGGAAACTTGGGGATCAAAAGCTTCACAGTCAACCAAGGTACTTACACAAATATATAGTTGGCCAATATTCAATGAAAAAGCTGAAACCCAAACGTAGCTTTCATTTAGCCTAAATTGGAGCAAGCTTACCTCACACAATTTTCAATAGCGTGTGGCCTATTTTAGAGTTATCATGTAGCTATTCAAGATAACAATAAATTGGAGCTGAAAGAAGTAGGGTGTGATGAGTTGGATTGGATAAAAATAAACCAAGATAGGGATAGGGTGTGATGAGTTGGACTGAATAGAACTCTCTAAAGCTTGGGATAGAATGAAATGAGGTTTATTGGATATAACTAGCTATAGATATGAATAGGGTGTAATGAGATGGACTGGATAGAACTAGCTCAAGATAAGTTCTGTATAGGTGGCGTACTTTTGTAAGTGCGATGAATTTTCGAGTTACTAGGGCCATAGAGTAAGTATACCCTTGGTATCCCTCGCTGTGGCTTCGGGGGTAACTGGTTGTGTCAAGAAGATGGTGACGTTGTGTTCAGACACTTGTGGGTAGGGGTAGAAAAAGTTAAACGAGATTGTTCCGCCAACGGCAGTCGCAGTGGGAGGTAGGATGGAGTCCCGGCAACGTGAGTCGTGGTGGGAGGTAGGATGGAGTCCTAGCAACGTGATTCATGGTGGGAGGTAGAATGGAGTCCTGGAAACGTGAGTCGCGGTGGGAGGTAGGATGTGGAGTCCCAGCAACGTGAGTCACGGTTGGAGGTATGATGGAGTCCAGGCAACGTGAGTTGCGGTGGGAAGTAGGATGGAGTCTCGGCAACGTGAGTCACGGTGAGAGGTAGGATGGAGTCCAAACAATGTGAGCTGCGGTGGGAGGTAGGATGGAGTCCCGGAAATGTGAGTCGCGATGGGAGGTAGGATGGAGTCCCGGCAACGTGAGTCGTGGTGGGGGGTAGGATGGAGAGGAGAGGGAGTTAAGACAAAATTTCTCTTTCGTAACATAAGACAATTTAATAGCTCTTTCATACGGTGTACCCGGGTTAGGTAGCCACTCTCCGACTGGCCTCTGACCGAGGAACCACCATGCTAAATATCCTCCACTGCTGCCTGACCTTGTCCAATGGGAGAAAAGGGAGCTTCCCGTTGGTGCCGGAAAACGTGAGCGATAGTGGCCACCAAGCGAGCCAATAGAAAGAGAATGTCTCATGGTTGCTGAGTACAGTGGGGAAATCGTCACGGATGGCTCAGAGAACATGGACTGTGGGGTGGCCCAGGGAGTAGAATGGGTGGTTGGCGCGGCCTGTGCAAGTGCGGAGGACGGATACAAGGGCCAACTGAACAGTGAAGCACAGCACCCTGTCTATGGTAGAAAGGAATGTCTGGAAGGTCCTTTCTCCTACCAAAATCCTTTTACAGTAGAGCGTCGATAATTCGGAGTAATTAGGGATCGACCCATTCCGAATAACCAACTGGTCCGGATTTTCAAAAATACAGTACTTATACCAAAAAAATTATAGACGGGATACTTACGAAAATTCTGTGTAAAGGTAGAAACATCTTCACTTTATTTAAGCATCTAATTTATACATAGCCTTTTTTTTAATATCACAAATTCTGAAGGACTATAATAAGGTTTTTTTTAGCAAGGTTCGAAGTGTGTGTTTTTGTGGTTAAGTCTATGATATTGTACCACTGTTGTTATGTTTATAAATATTTTTTCTTGATGGTCCATTTTATCGACAATCCGGATTTCTTACGTCCAAATTATCGACGTTCTACTATATATAATACTCGGAGAGAAGGCCTTTCAGACATCCCTTTCTACCACAAACAAGGTTTAAGTAAGATTGCTTAATTTCATGGCTAACAAGCTGTGTCATAATAAATCCCTCTCTTTGATATCACACTCTAAATAATTGGCTATGCCACTTGATCTTAGTGTTATGTTGCTGACCAAATTGTTTCTTAGTATCAGTCACATGACACATAGTGTGAATTAGGTGCACTAAAAGACTTAGCATGGAGATATTTAGTTTGATAAAATGTTATAAGCATGTGTGCTAGTGAACCATTTGTATGAAACTGAATTAATATCACCCTTTCTCACAGATCAGTGGCAATGGGCCCATTGTTACGGAGAAAAATTAAAATCCTGTCCATTTTTCACTTGAATAAATTTAATTTTGGTGGTTTTGAAATCTAAGTACGTATTGATAATCATCATAAAATAAAATAGGTTCATAAATACTAATATTCTATTTTATTTCACTTGTTAGGATGGAAGTGACGGCGGAAAACACTCTTTTCATCCAAAATGTTCAAAGAAACAACGAGGGAAATTATTCATGCCATGTGAAAAATAATTTGGGATCTGATAGTATTATGTACTCCCTACAAGTACAAGGTGAGTTTAATAACTGAATATGGTATAATATAGACATTTTAGTACTTATTATAGGGTTTAAGTGTGTGTGTGTGTGTGCGTGCGTGTATGTGTGCGTGTGCGTGTGTGTGTGTGTCATAGGCGAATCCTCCATGCATGCTCAGCATGCGCCGCATGCCTAAAGACATAATAGTAAAAGTATTTTTAACAATTCTAGTACTATCATTGCTTTGATGGGTATGTTTACCTCAGTCGCGCTTCCGAGCATTTGTTAGCATCGCGATTGACTCTGTATGCCACGCACTGTGATGCATGCAATAGCCTGAACGTTACCAGGCACTAGGCTAGAGGAACGGTGATGCGCAGGCGTACCTTCCTTTATTCCCCGGCCAACCCTTACAGCTGGCCTTGCATTCGGACTATAAAACGCCACACACAGCCGCCAGCTAACAACATATTCAGTCTGGGCGCGTCGCGCTAACAGTTATTATGTGAATATGTCGTGCATTGCGTTTCCTTTGTTTTAGTAATTAAATTAATTTGTTCATCCAACCATTTGTATTTTAACTTTATAGTGGTATAGAGTTATTTTATTTAGAAGAGAGAGATATGCCTATTGAGATTTGTTATGCATTGTGCTATAGACAGAAAGTGCATGGGTCTTAATTTATACTTTGAAGTCTCCGTATTACAGGAGTTTTCCAACCTCCTAGCCCTGCAGTTACGAAGTGGCTACATTCAAAATTTAACTATAAATCATACATAAAATGTCACATTTTTCAACATAAAATTTCTCGGGAGTAACTTTTCAGTAATTTAATGAGTTTTAAATTATATGTATTCATGTAAAGTGATGCATGGATAATCTATTAATCCAAATCTTTGTTTATTCTAGTTCCACCTACTGCCCCATTGCTGCTCGCTACTACCATTACCCTCAATTCCGTCCAGCTACAGTGGAAACAGGGGGACAATGGAGGGGCAGCGGTGAAAGGTTTTCTCCTGGCGTATCGAAGGGAGTTCGGGGAATGGGAGGAAATCAGTGTCGAGAGAAGAGCAACGACTTACCTTCTTGATGGACTGCGCTGTGGGACACGTTATCAATTCCGTATGGCAGGTAAAACCCGCTTGACTATTACCTTCTTGAGGTACTGCGCTGTGGGACGTGCTATCACTTCCGTTTGGCAGGAATAAGCTAATCTTTTAATCTTCTATACGCACATCCTCGGTAAGCATTATATCGATATTATCTGAATATAGTTATTTTTCTAGACTATTTTCTAAAAGCGTTATTTTTCTATTTTCTATTCATCTGAATGCTAGCGGAGGAAAAAAATTACCTTATTGAGAATACGAAATAATATAAAAGCATTATCAACTTAACGAAAGTTTCATGTACGCCCTAATGAATTAAATATTACCTTAAGAATTATATTCACTAAAGAAAGTTTTTTCAGAAAGTTTCATGAGAAATGTTTAAATAATTGAGATCTAAAGCTAAATCTGCATACACAACACATTTATAAATAGGGATTAGAGATAGATAAGACAAACCTTAAAACAAAATATAAGGTACCTAAAAATAAATAAAAATACTAAACTTTAAAAATAATTTTGTTTGTTTTGTTTTCACTCTAGCGTTTAACAAAATTGGTAGTGGAAGTGCAAGTAGTCTAGAAGTAGCAAGAACAAAAGGTGGAAAACCAATAGCACCGCCAAGTGCACGTTTTCTGAAGATCAACTCCACCTCAGTGCATTTGATTCTGTCAGCCTGGCAAGATGCTGACTGTCCTATCTTGTACTTTGTTGTGGAATCTCGCCGAGATGGACCAACAAATGAAAATGAATGGAGACTTGGTAAGTATTCATAAAATTGAATACATTAGAACATCATTAATCCGAACGAATTAGGACCGAAGCTTGTTCGGATTAATAAATCTTGGATTAATCAGGACAATACAGGGATACAGTATTTTTAACAACTTTTCAATTACAGTTAAATGAGTTCAATCAAATGTTTATTTAATTATCTGATATAAAACACACAATATGTACTGTAATTATTTTTAGTTAGAGGAAAACACATTGTGTTGACTACAACATGTAAATATTAAACATTTATTATTAGATACCACCGTTTTTTACCATTCTCTTTTCTTGCTAACCAATAAAATATATGCTATTTAATTTGACTTAATTTGTTTTCCGAAGGGTGTGTTTGGAATAGCCGGAATTTTGGATTACCGGTGTTTGGTCTAACTATATTGTAACGTGGGGCGCGCGTGACCTGGGAGGGTCACGGGCCGTTCACACGCGAACGTGTGAACCACGATTTCTTTTGAGGATATTGGAGTATGGCTTAATGTGAATTAAAATAAACGCAGATCACCCAAGGTTTTGATTATTAAAAACAACACTCAACAAAAAACATTCAAACACACATTGATTAACTATATATCTAAATTAATTATAACTAAACAAGTCATTAAGTAAAATAAAAAGAGCCTTAATCAAGTCTGTAAATTAATAAACTAATAGAACACATAGAGATCTAAGTAAATTGGATAAACAAATTAACCACTATAAAACACCTAATAACTATTCAAATATTTAAAAACAGTCACAAAAAGGTTCATTAAAACAGTAGTCCACAGTAACAATAAATGTCTACATCACCCGTGTACTTAGGCCAACACTTGTCCCACACACGATACACTGCGATGACCCGCGATACACAAACTCCGATCCACGCACTGGACCGGGGCCTACGAAAGCTAACGGGCCTGCATGCTCTACCCCCACCACTGAGGTGACGTCGTGCTAGCGGTCCTTCCCGCCGCTTGGACTTCACAGCGTTTAGTGCATTCTGCTGCGTTGTTTGTACGTGCTAAACATTATATTATATAATAGTTTTGTGTTTTGTTCGATTATTAGGGACAGTTTATGATTTGACTATTGTTGTATGCTTTTGTGTTAGTATAA
>CABFOW010006037.1:0-19721 GCA_902141385.1 Timema californicum
CTCTCCTACAATATTCTAATGGCCGTTATAAGTTTTCTTGTGTGAAATTCAGTCAAACCAACTTCTGCCATTCTGTTACTCTGTTTTGAAGCAGCAGTAAATAAATGGAGCCCTCCTTCTCTTATCCACTACAAAATTGTGTCTTGACAAGTTAACCTCAACCCGTGCAGCAATTTGTCTAGTTGTTAAATATGTGCTCGCCTGAGCTATAGCAACAAGCGCGGCATCTTGTGTCGGATTCCTCTAGCACCGGGCTGATTTATTACACCTTGCTGTAACCCTTCAAATTACGTCATAGTATGTCAGGCCACTACTTCACTGGGGACTCTCAGCCCAATCCTATTGATATATAAAATATAATATTGAATGGATGAAATTCCGACAGATACTAACAACTGCACAAAAATGGGTTCAAATGAACCATACATATTATGCAACAGAAAAAGATATCCAGTTGGAACTTCTTGGAGACTCACTCTAAAACATCTGATTTATCATGCTAAAATATGTCTGGATTAATATCCTACCAAAAAAGAAGAACTACATCCCAATCAGTTAAGTGGTGTCATATATATATCTCATTCCTGCATTTGTTACCACACCTTCCTTACTATTGCCCAACAAAGCTAAATCATTTGCATATCCTAATTGCTGCTATGTACATTGTAATGCCAATCCTTCCTTATGCTCTTGCATTACCCTAATAACATACTCTAAGGATAGATTAAAAAGTAATGGGGGAAGTTCATCTCCTTGTTTCACACCATTATGTAATTAGAAAGTATCTGATGACATTCAACCTGTACCCTACCACATGTATCAGT
Source organism: Timema californicum (assembly GCA_902141385.1). NCBI lineage: Eukaryota > Metazoa > Arthropoda > Insecta > Phasmatodea > Timematidae > Timema > Timema californicum. The sequence goes on from CABFOW010006037.1 coordinate 825, forward strand.
CAACATACCTCAAATAGCTTGACAAGATTTTTTTACTTTCCCCAAATTAACTAAATTTCATGTAGGCCTAATTCAGAGTCTTTGATATACGGGTCTGGCTACTCTTTAGTTCCAGTGATCAGACATTAAAGCCAAATGGTGTTAGTGTCGTTGCGGAAAGCACCTCAAAGCTTACATTTTACCGTTAGACAGTAATTATTTTATTCGAATGTGATAACTAGTGAATAAAAATAACAGCTCACAACAAATGATAACATACAAATTACAATTAATCATTTGTTCATCGATGTGAAATAATTTAAATTTGAAATACTGTGTTATAAATCACATGCTATTTATTTGTTTGGTAAAACTTGATCATATACACATGGCTATAAATTATTATTTAAAAACTGTATAAATGTATGAGGGTATTAAGGTATAAATCAGTCCTACCAACTAGCTAATTACATCTGAGGAGAATTTTAATTTAATCCTGATGAGTAGCATTTAGGGTAATTTGTTTGAATACAAAAATCAGAATATTTCCTTCATAAAGGGAAAGGGATAAGACAGATTGCAAGAATGAACTAAGCAAATGTGAAGAGTGATTTTTTTATTGGATTTAAAAAAATATTAATTTACATTCAAATTATTTAATTAAATTACTGTAGTTATATTACTTGCAGCAACATATCGATTGTTACTACCAAGCTGTAGTATGTTCATATTAAGAGAGTTTAACATGTCAGGATGTGAGCAGTTTCAGACCTCTATCAATAATTTAACACTTTTGTGGCAAGTGCCATTAAAAAAACTAAACAAATAGTCAAGTAGTGTTACTTTTTTAATGTGAAGTTGTCAAATATTTTTTAAGGTATATAATATAATTTTAGATTCTATCAATTCTCCATATCTTTATGATTTTATTGATACAAACAAATTATATATATATATATATATATATATAAAATATTTAACCAAAAAAGTTAATATGTATGGGTAAGGTTTTAGAGCATCGTCCCCTTCTTACTACTTGATCTTTTTTAACATTTCACGTACATATAAATTTAAACATCATACAATAGGGTTCAAATTGTTCAAATAAACAACTTGTCGTTTAGGCTTTTCGTCTGGATTATTATTCTAGTGAGATGTCCGAATATTACAAAATCAAATCATATTATATAGGCCCAAACATGACTATAGCATCATTTGATTTGCCGTTTACTTGCAAATATAAATGGTAAGAGAAATTTCTTAGTAATTTGCTGTTTTGAGAAAACACAGTGTTTTATTGTATAAGTTATAGAGAACAATACCCAATTAAAAATAAACTTTTTTATTTTGCCATATAAATAATGTTTAAAGTTAAGGCAGTAGAAAAATCACAATTATAAATAAACATATAAGTAACCAATGACTAAGCAGTGGTGGTAACTGATATCTAGCAGAAGTTGTTTTTATCACAAACATTGATCAAACAATGTGGAAATAATTAAGATAAAACTAATCTTAGATTATAAAAAAAATTGCACACTTCCCTTTTGCAAAATTCTTTCATTACTATCTGCTACAATCCACTTATATGGAATATATTTTAGATCAAAAGGTTTTTCCCAAAATGTATCTTTAAATTATTATTATTCTTTTCTATAAGTCTCTTGACCAAGAATTTTTATTGTATTTTTTTTCTCACAGTCATGTCTCTCGAAATTTGAGGGCGTATACACAATGACACGTCAGTTTTAAAACAATCTGTATTTTTAATATTTATTTAGCACTGCGTCTTACTACCCATTCAGGTTATATGCTAACAATCTGTAAACTTACATTTATTTTTATTTTTGACATGTGAAGCCATTGTGCTGGAATAAAATCTTGTAGATCTGAACAGCTGTTATAATTCACCCATTCACAACTATCACAACACTTTCTAATATAGCGGCAAATCGTGAAACCAAAAAGTTTCAAAGTCTTTTTAACTTTTACATAGGGTTTTGAGTAGTGTCATAATGGTGGCCTAATTGAATAATTGATTTACTGTCCTGTTGTTTTATTCTCATTATTCATCTAATATATAAGAACCCATACAAACAAAAGTACATCTGTAATCCAAATTTAAGAGCCATGGCTTAATATGTGTATAAATTTTCTTCAAAAGGACAATAAGAAACACTTGAACAAAGAAAGAGTTTAATTGTCTATATCAAGGCTTAAACCAATTCATGTTGGCTTTCTTCCTTATCATTTACATTACATTATTTTACATTGTTAGTACAATTTTTTCCCTTGTGAAATTCGTTTTTGTAGCTTTGTATTCACCCAAAAACTCATGATAAACAGCATAACAATCCAGTCCAAGTTGAACATCTCACTTTGTCATGCATGTGGCAACTATTTGAGCAGAGAGTCCCGACGTTGTTGTTCCAGCAAGTCTTCCAGATGGCAGCATCTCTCAAGAGCCGCCTCATATTGCTTCTGTAATTGCTGAACAGATTCATCTTTCTTAGCAACAGCAAGCTTCACCCTAGACACAAACAGAGCACAGTAAACTAAAGTGCCCATGATTATATTTATAGAAAATGATAAACCTAGTGAGATGTAAACAAACTTTAAACATATATGTATGCACACTCGGAAAATGGGATGAGCAAGCTTCAGTCCAGTAAAATCTCATTTTTCAATGAATTTGTCTTTTATCTTATAAATGTAGGGATCCACCTTACCTTAAGGATGAGTCAACCTATAAATGCATGGTTATAAATAAATATTTTTGTTGAAAAAAGTATATAATAAATCAATATTTAATATTTATTTGAGAAACATATCTGGGCATCTTTCATAATATGAATGAAATTTTCAAGCCATGTAAAAAAATAGTTAATGAAATATTTTAAATAAAATGTTTCTATCTAAATGCATTTTAGATGGGAAAACAAATTTTTTTCATGGGTTTATTTATTTTCTCTGGGAAATTAAGATAAATTGTGAGTTTATAGCTTGTCATTTTCAGAATAATCTATTCTTGTTTTTAAATGTATGTTTAGATTCATGTAAAGTTTATTTATTTCGATGATAATGAACTCTTAACTGCTTGCATGAATACAATTTTTTAACAAATACATTGATTTAAAGACAAACAACCTCTCTTAGGATAACAGGCTACGGCTATTGATAACTTTGTTCACAAACAGATTTGTATGCATTTCCAACAGATGGTTCAACTGTTACATATGCTTACTATATTTTTAAAGAAATATGGAGATAAGTGCCGACAAGGGTTGGTCCTTGGCCTATGCGAGCGATGTGTCCGGAGGATTAAGGGCCTCAAAACTAGCCCATTATTTTAATTGGTTGAATAAATAAAAAGATAGAAAAATATGAGAGCAGTAAAATTGAATTAGTTCTCTTTCCCTTAATTGCTAAGTGTAGTGTTGTAAGCATGACCGTCTATTAAAATCAGACCCACGCATTACTTGTGTTTGCCTGTATTTGTGCGTGTTAATAGATTTTTAGTTTTATTTTAAGTTATAGTAGTTTTATAAGTCTGTAAAACAAAATAATTATTGTATTACGAATTTTAAATAGCTAGAAAAATCACCGATTAATCAGCATGATGATGACCAATTATGATTCATTGCCAATACACAAATACTCAATCTATTAGGATTCATTGGTACCCACATCCGAACACTATAGAGACTATCAAGGACTAAACATTGGATGTACGCAAGGATAGAACAACAAAGCTTTGTAGAATGTTTTATTGCTTCATCCCAGTAACCGCCAATTCAAGGTGCTATATAATAGCAAGTATTTTTCTTTTGAACAATATAGTGTTGGTATATTGGAAATGAGATATTTTCCTCTGATATCCAAGCTTACATTATGGTTGTGCAGTCTTAGGAGGGTGAACTACCATTTTTAAATATAGGATAAGCCTTAGATCAACATATTTAAATAACCATTAGTCCAAATAACTTGTGGTGGTTTAATTTCTCTTAATTTTTTTTTTAAACTATCTATATGAAAATATTGTTTTAAAGTTTAATTTTTATTCATCAATTAAGAACCTTTTAATTTGTGGTTAGGTTTCTCCGCTATTACTAAACTATTGACCCAGCCAGTAGATTTATTGACCTCTGTTACATTATCTTTTTCTTTTAGATCATCTAGAGTATTTTTGAGTTTTGTGTGTAAGCTTAGAGGCACGTCTAGAAGGGTGTGTTGTTGGAATGGCATACTCTTTTAATTCCAAGATAAGTTTGCCAGGGAATTTTCCCAGTCCATTGAAAATTTCAGTATGTTTAGTGATACCATCTGCTTTGCTTATTCGCTCTGTAATATAACCTTCTCCTATTTTTGCTAACAAGTTAAGTTTAAGACAATCATTTAAGCCTAACAAATATACTGAATACACATTTGCTACCACAAACTTAACCTGTTGATTTTGTTCATTACAATAAGAGCAATTTATTGTTATTAATCCCTCAGGACTAATTTTATTTTTGTCTCCAAAAGCTAATAATACAGCATTAGTTTCAGTTAACCTATTTGTTCTCAAGTTTATTGTACACACTTAAGGTAAGGGAGTTTCTGCTCTTGAAGCCAATCTAAATATAGCTTTTTTGTCCACCCAACTAAATGGTTTAAAACCAAGAAACAGTGTTTCCTATACTGTCAATTTTAACTTGAGAATTAAGTTATATGTTGTCAACATAAGTTAGGCCTATTTGAATTTTATTAATAAACAAATTATTAGAAAATTCACTTTCTAGACTAGGGTTTGCTTCATTTTCCCAGTCTAGTTTAGATATTTGATAATTTGTTTACATTATTTGAATCAACTTCTAGCACTTCAATGTACCTGCTTATTTCTAGGTCTAAAATTGCATCATTTAGCAAAATGATTTGATTGCTTACATTTAAAACATACATGCCTAAATGATGCACAAGATCTGGGTCTGTGAGTATAGCTACATTTTTGCATTCATAACGGTAAACACTTCCACTAGGCTCATTATTATCAATGGGCCTTTTTTTATATAGCTTTGACACTTTTATTATGCATGTTCACCGATTCTACACTTATATCCTGAAAGGCTTTCAGGTGACTTCAACGGCTTTGCAGAACTCTGCAATCTTCACTAGGTTCAGGTCAGGCTCTCGAAGATTATTATCTTGGATTCCAAGAGGATCCTGTGCCTGATGAGAGAATCCCCTTCCTTGAACTCACATGTAGATGCAAATGTTTGTGGTTTCGTTTGGAAACTGTTGAACATTTGTCCTTCCTTCTAGTAGACAGTGAAGAATTTATATCTTTCAAAAATTACATTTATTGGTGAATGACAGTAGACTTCAAATTTTTTCAAGACAATTTCAAGTTAATCTTTATTTTCTCCTGTTACATGTGTTGTAGACTTCAAGTCCATCTTCACCAATCAACTTTAGTAGAATGATTATTTGAATAGTATCTACGGCTTTTGTTTTTCCTACTGCTTCCATAAACAGCATTTATCTTTCTTTGAACTAATGCCAGTTTTCAGATACTTTGCAGGTCAGTTCTAATGGTTGAGGTGGACGAAAAATGGTGTTCATCATGATTATTTTATACTTGAAGACTTCAGTCTCCTTAATTTATGTGAACTTCCACGAAGCAATATCGAACAACTATGTTTTACTACCGACACAATTCTCAAGGCCATTCACTTGACCTATATTTGTGTTCAAACCTTCATTAGAATCTGAACTAACTAACCCCGTTCCCTTCTGACACCATTTTATATTTTCATAGTTGTTAGTTATTAAATTATCACAACTTGACACATTTTTAAAAATCATTTATTTCTTCCAACTGAACTGTCTGACTACACAAAGCTGATTGTCACACCTAATCCACAGATGACTCAACACGGCGAGATGACGTAACATATTGTCACGGTTGCCAACATGACTTTATTTAAAGTACCATAAAATGTTACACTTATATAATAATATATTAGGGCTATATTATTACTTACAATATACAACATTTACTAAGAGTGTATTTTCAAAAATGGTTTTACACTTTCCCTTTACAAATATTTGAGTGCATTTTCTACAAATTATACCCTCTTAATATCCATCATATTAATGGAATAAATAATTTTAAGTGTATCTCAAACGGGTAAATGGCTACAACGCGGCCAATTCTAAAAAAAAATATATTTAAACTTCATCAATGATGTTTAGTAATATTAATAATGTTATCATTTATGTTTTCATTTATTTGAGGTGTTTAACGTACACTTCTGAACTGATTATATCAGAACTTAAATCGAGAACAGACACAACATCCAGTCCCCGGCAGTTAATTCATCACTGAAAGGGGAAACCCACATTTCACAAATGATAAATGAAAGCTCTACACACTGAGAGGGAGGGTAGGCACAGCCTTAATTAAGCCCAGTGCTTTTGTACAACTTCACTGTTTGAATGTTATTTTATTAAAATGTCAATTTGGTCTAGTATGTATCAATTGATTGAAATTGTCTTCTTATTTCTTAAAGTTAAATTTAAATTGCTTCTTGACTAAATAAATAGCTTCTTTACAAATTGGTAAGCATGAATTAGCTTATAATTGATATTATAGGATTAGAACACAAATTGTTTAAGACTCATGTAATAGATGTAATTAATTATATGTATTGCTACCTACAGTTTGCATTATGATGAGTAAGGTGCATTATTCAGAAATGCACCAGAATGGAGATCACGTCCAATTCATCAAGTAGGGAGCAATGCCAAACTCAGATCAGAGTTCAGCAACCCTGCTGAAGACAAGAGTAATAATGTGACCAGTACAGCTGTACCTGCGATAGACCTCCTGTAGTTCTGTTTCCTTGGTGGCTGCTAGCGCCTTAAGTTTCTCCTCTTTAGCCGCAAGTTGTAGCTGGGCTCGAACACGGGACTCTGCCAACTCCTCTCTGGTTCGCGCAACCTCCTGCTCTAGGGCAGCCAACTGACTGGACAGTTCCTTACGCACCACCTCCTTCACCTCAGCTCGCTCCACTGACAGTCTGTCCACAATCTCAAATATAGAAGAACAAAAAATCACAAATTATTACTGCGCTTACAACCATAACATATACGGCATTCATGACCTAAATTTACTGGGATGACAGCTAAAAAAAGTTACTTGAAATAGTCCCTAATATATCCCTATGCCAACAGCTGATATCTGTCAGTCACTTTGACAGCTGTAATGAAAACATATGATAATGTAGAGTATGAATGTGATAGTTAACCACAGTAATTTAGGCCAATATTATGCCTCCAAGAAATTTTGAAATTGAAATTATTTAGTCACTAAGCTGACAGAAAACACTATAAATCGATTATATATATATAAACTGAAAGAAACCATTAAAAGAAAAAAAAAAACACTTTAAAATCATTAGTATAGCTCTGAAAGAAACACTTTAAACTGATTAGTATAGCTGAAAGAAAAACACTTTAAACTGATTAGTATAGCTGAAAGAAAAACAGTTTAAACCGCTTAGTATAAGATGAAAAAAAGCATTATTACTAAATTTAATACACATTTAGCTTCTAAATCTATTAGGCATATATTTTATAGTCACGGCACAAATTACTTTTTATGGTTTTGGAATGTTATTTATTATGTAATATGTTGCTTGTAAAAGATGTTTAATAAAACTGTTATTTTAAAAGTGCTTTAACACTGTAGGTTATCAGCACCTTGTACCTTAATCTGGCAATAGCGGTACTGCCAGAACTTCTTCTTCATCATTTCGTTGTTGCCTATTTGTATGATGAAAGGTTGGGTTTCACTTGCATCCATCTTCATTTCTCTTGCCCAATCATCAATAATCTTCTCGGTGTAGTTGAAATTTTTACTCCAACTGAAATGGAACACATTTTTAAAAATATATCTGATTATAATTACAAACAAATGATAGTGAAGATACAGCCACTTCTTTGTGGTTTTTATTGTTATATTTTCGATAGTTGTATAATATATAGCTTTAGTACCTTTCAGGTGTGACTCTAGCAAGGGCTTCTTGCCAAAGGGCTCTGACAACTGCATCATCAAACTTGTTGTTTCTTCCGTTATGCTTCTTATATTACCCCTTGCAGTCTGCCCACACCAGCTCAATTGGATTATATTGACAATGGTACGGAGGCAACCGCAAAACCTAGTGTTCGCACTCACGTACCATTTCATCAATCTTGTACCTGCAGCAATCAAAAACATATACAAATTACTAACATTATTTAAAAACTGATAATCTTTTATTAAGTAAATATCATAGTTAAAGATATATATAAAATACAATGCAAACAATAAAAAATAAGGGCTCAACAAAAATGTTTTCCTTAAATTGAATTTAATATTTAATAAACCTGTGGGGATGCCAGGCCTCCACCGTGGTTCGGATTCCACGTTAAACTGTAGGTCCTCCATCTAATCTCACAATCATCCTACCATTACACATTAGCGTAAGTGTGTATAACCCGAACGGGTAGTAAGACGCGGTGCTAATAATAATAGTTTAATAAACAAAACTAAATTATGCATAAAACATTAATATATTATATTTTAACCTAGTTTTTCAGTTTTCTATGAAATTTTCATTAAAATATTTTCAATATGCTAAACTATTGGTCTGTTATCAAAAGTATTATCCTGTCAACTAAAGATTTATAAGATTTAAAACTATTTTTAAGGGGAGTGGGTGGGGTGGTATGAAAGTAGCTTAATTTTACTGCTTGTAATATATAGTTTATTTATGGCACAAAAAGAATTTTCTTGATTTTTCTCATAATTTGTAAAATATGATTAGTTTTTTTTATTTGTCAGTTTGTGTTGTCATGTTTTGTGAGAATCACCCTTATATGAAAACATATGTACTAGGATCTTATTACTGATTATAAGGTGTGTTTTGTTCAAGGGTGATAACATGAACATCAACTCTAATTGAAACACTTAATTATTGCTATCAACTTTTATAGTGAAAGCAGCCTAAGCATTTTATAACATACTTAGGCCTACGTTTTTTCTGCTTTGTGGGCTAAAGCTTTGCTCATCAGCTCCATTTTCATCACTGAGGGGTTGAACTTGATGTCATGCTTCATGAGCCATGCAGCGTATTCTTCTTTCCTCCAACTCTTTGTGAGTAGTTTCTCCACCTGTAACTATATAGTTAAGGCAATAACCAATAAATTATGATGTCTTTAATAAATGTATTTGTGGGTGTGGAAGGGGGTTATTAAAACTGCATCTTTAATTGAAGATAAGTGACAACATGTAAATATATTTAATTAGGGTGTATTAAAAATAAGTTAATAGTTTTATGAAACACCTGAACTGAATGATATGCAGCATCATCCATTACGATGACAGAAGGTTCTTCAAGAGAGGGAAGCAGTTGTTATTTCATTCATGTCTCAAAGTTGTCGCCGTTCATCTCCCCATGGTAATCTCCAGTTGACTTCCCTGATGCAAACCTTCCATGAAACCCTCCCTGCTGCCAGCATGTAAAATGATGAACCTCTTCCCATCTCCTGGGGAACATCTCTTGCATGTCTTCTTAGTACCATCTTGCCAACTCTTCGGGACTATGTCTATAATTTATATAGATATGAAACGATTTGTATTTGACAATATATTTATATTAAACATAAAATAAAGGTGTATTTTATTTAAATATTATATATTTTTTAAAGTAAAGTTTACAATTGGTTTTTTCCATAACAATATCAGTGTTTATTTAAATGCTGGGATTGGTGTTATTACTTCCTCATTAACATTAAATGTCCTTCCAGTAAACTGATAAACCATCTAACAAATTTTAAATCAAACTCAATAAAAGTTTAAAGATGGCCAGATGGTGGCATTTCGCAAAGGAGAACCATAGTCAGGTTGGAAACATTGTTTGATGAAAGAAGTTATTTATACCTATACTCATTTATTAATTTTTTGCACAAGCAACCTTCCTTTAAACAGGCCTGTGCTTATATTTGATTTCACTATTGCTATACTGGCAATAAAAAAAAACACTCACCCTTGGAAAAAATCCATGTTTCATCAAGGAATATGAAATTATTGTTTTCTGCCGCAAGCTTCCTGTATTCCTTCAAAAATGTTATTCTCTTGGCCACAACGTTGACATCTTCCATCAGCACTTTTCTTCCGCTTGTCTTCTGCCAAGAGAATCCAATTTCATGAAGTAGCTTGTAGAGCGTTGTTCTTCCTCCTCCGAATATATTAGCTGTGTCTAGGCCTGGATTCGCACGAAAAACGTCCAAAAGGGTATCCAATGTCACATGTTCATCTGCAAACAAGCACCAATAAATTACAAGCATGATTTTATGTATTTGCACTTGGGCAAAAACATAGGATAAATACTTTATTTCTATAAGTATATGAAGGAACAACATCGATCTTTCCCTCGATGCGGGGCAAGTTATTGTGAGAAAAAAACGCAGTCCACTCATAATTTTATATTTTTAATTTAAATACCCTAACAAAAAATTAGGCATTCATTACAACCATATTACATGTTGTATTTATCACAAGAACAAAAGTGAGGTTTTTACTGTTGTTGATTTGACACTGTTTAGAGTGTTTATGTCTATAGGCCTATAAAATGTGTAATATATTTTTTTCAAAAAATACATATGTTAAAAGTAGCAAAATTCATTCTGTGACATATTGGCGAGTCTCATTACATGCTTTAAAAATTAATTGGCTGTGCTATGATTAAAATAATGGTTGTGTATAGGTTTAGAATGATTGGTTTGGTGCTGTGCAAACTTTGTTGTGAACAGGTTTAAAAAATATAGCCTATAAATAAATTAAACTTACTTCTATCATACATCCCGTATATTGCTCTATGAATTACACCTCGGTCGAAGTTGTCGATTGCTTCAACTGAAACTCTTGGAATAGGTTTCTCCTTTCTCTTCTTTAGAGGAGTCGCCACTTCCTCTGGATTGTTCTTATAAATAAAATTATATACAGTGGAATGTGCTACTTATAGATAAATCATCATTATAACAATATGTGGAAGTAAATTAATTTCAAAGCTCCCCACTTTACATTATTATTGGGGTTTCACTATGTCACCAATAATGAAAAAAAAAAAAGTTTAACAAAAAAATGTATCTTCCATTAATTCAGTCAAAACATTTGTTTGATTCAGGATTTAAATTTACAGAACACTATATCTATCAAAGAAAATAGGAACTAATAGCAAATCCATGGAATGTGGAACCCTTTATGTGATTAAATAAACCAATTGGGATGCTAGTAAAAAATATGCACTATTAATCCTAATATTTAATATTAGTTCTCTACTCACTTCAATACAGTAGGTTTCGAGAGTACCTAGAAGATCTGCAATTAACTGCCCTATATCCACCCTTAGATCAGGCCACGGTCAATCATTGACTTGAGTCCTCTTCCACAGGTGATGATATCCAGTTGTGTTTGGTGATCTGTAACTTCACTTCATTTTTTTTCCTCTGAACTCATTTTCAGAAAAACACACAAAAAACTATTCACAAATAAAAAATCCCCTTACAAAATTTTGTAAGAGTAAAGTTGGATTAAAGTTATTCTTAAAATAATTAGTAAAATAAACTAGGATTAAGATTTTTTTTATGTAAATAGAGAAGCCCAATAATTAAAATAAAAGATAACTGAAATTAAAGTTATAACTTATTATAAATTAGAGTAAGGCTAGACCCTAACAAACTAGAGACTGAATTTAAAGTTAAAAATAGAATAAACACGCACAGTAATAAATTCTATGAAATATATTTAAACTAAACAAAGTTTTAATATATATATGAGGTTGTCCAATATATATATGAGGTTATCCTCTTATTACAGTTAAAATAATTATTATTTGGAGCACTTTCACAAAAGGTCTAACAAATATGGCTTCAAAATGGTGACCAACGAATACTAACCATGTGATTGATGATATTTTATTCAGTTAAATATTTATAAAAACAATAAAATAATTAATTATATATAAAATAAATTACACGTATTTTATCTTTACCAAGTAAATATGATGCCTGTATTAAAAGGTAATAATGCATGCACTATATTACACAGAGTAGATAACATTCCAAAACTAAGAATAAGGACTTTTAATATATGTTTAAAATATTGTTTCGGATTGGGTAAAAAGAAATTATTAAAAGTAATGAAATAATGAGAGAAAACTTAAGTTTAGGTTATTTTAAATGTAAGATATAACATGCTATTCAAAAACTTAACATTTATAATAAAACAGTGATATTTTACCAGTGTTGTCAACCCAAAACCTAGACATATGATTTTTGAACTATCATCCAGGTAAAGACCTATCATGAACAGATTATAGCTTACCTTGTTCCCAGAAAAATAAGAAGTACAAAAGAAGTCCTGTCTCGATATGATGACATGGTGTCTACTTAACTTGACCAATGACATTCCCGACTCTTTCCCTGATTTCCCCTGATGATTTCCTAAAATTCCCATCTCACAAGTCTGTCACACCCTTCTATCACCCCAACCCAGCCACAGTTTTTGTTAATCTCCTTTATGGATAATAATAAGTTTAAAAATACAAAAAAACAGTTTTTTTCATTTGTATTAACACAGTCTACTAGGAATTATAAAAGTTATAAAATATACTACACCGCTACAGAACAAAAAAAAGACAGTGTGAATCACATTGTAATTTACTGATTTAATGATTATTATATTTCATATTTCGGGTGAAATAAAATTTTCCCAGTTTTATTTAATTTACCAAATTCTCGACTTATTCCCACTTCAAATTTCTGGCTAATTCCAGTTTTTCCTAATTTTCCCGGATGGTAGACACTATGGAGGAGTACTTTAAGAGTTTACTGGCAACAAACAACACACAAACAGAAAATCAAATATACAGACAGACCTTCAGAATCGTATTATGTGTAATATAATATTTATAGACCATTTAAATGTGATTTGTTGATTAAATCACAGCATCATAGTGAAGAATTTAACATAAATATAAATGTGGGGGTTTGTGTGACATAAGTAGCTGAGGACTCAAAGCATAGGGATGAATAAAATAATAATCTAACTAAATTATTCAACTAAAAATGAAAAACAGTAAATGTATAGATTAGACTGGGTAACTTCTAGTTACCTTTGTTGGTTACTTTTGAGATCATTTATTCTTCTGCTATGAAAAAATTGTCGCCGAGTTGATAGAGAAAAATATTGAGTTTTTAAAAATATCCCGGGACCACTAGGATGTGGAAGAGACCTGGAACATATATGATGAACTGCACCCTTCCCTGACCTTACCTTTGGTTACTGGGAACAAACCAAGACACATGCTAGGATAACACAACATGGCACAGAAAATATACACAACAATAATTAAATGCATTTTAGATGATGGTGAGCAATAAATACATAAAAAAAAAATGGAAAGTGAACATGTGATGTTATATTATTTGCATGTTGGCCTCTTGTCGCATCCATAAATCCTACCTAAAAACAGAATTTTAAAATATAATTCTAATGGTAACAATGAAAACTGAGAGGGAAGTAAGGAATGGCCTCATTCTGCATTGGAAGGGAAACAATTAAAGGAGGAGAGACGAAGTTGGCTCTGTAGTGAGAGGTCTGGAGGTGGAGGTGGTAGGGACGAATGACAAGCTAATAAAGATGGTAATAAAGGATAGAGGAAAAAGGTGGACAAGTGTATGTCCCACTAATGGGGTGCCCAGCAGAAGAAAAGGACAAGTTTGAGTAAGATCTAGAAAGGCATATGGAGAATGAGTGGCTGGCTCAGCCCTTGCGGTATTCTATACTTTATACATGATTGTCAAGCAGTTTGCATATCTACACCCAAGGCCAAGGTTAGAGAAGGCTATAATGCCATAACCTATTTCTTGACTGTTGGGAGGGGTAATGGTGGAGGGATTAAATCTTTTAATGCAATTTGCGATATTCAAATGGTTTGGTTTAATACATTTTTTTTATATATTGTATAGATTATATATTTATAATAGGCCCTCATATAAAATAGTTTATATATATCATTTAAATTATCTATTGTGTATGCTTATTTTATGTGCTATATATATTTATAATTGTTGGAGTTCAATTATTACAGCCAAAACGATTTGGTTTGTTTATATTAACTGTAGTTTCCTATATCGCAGACAGATGGGGCCTGACCTTGGTCTTAAAAATTGTTTTTCGACCAATGAACAGTTAGTCATGTTCCAGCCAAACACTGTACCGATCACAAAATAAATCGTGTCAAGAATAATAATTATTGTTTGTGTGATTTGATCACTACTCTGCTCAGCAGGTTATGGGCCTAGATCATGCGAGTTACACATTCAGAAACGAAACAATATTTTGAATAAACAAAAAGTTATAAATCAAAAGATGCACCAGTCGAATGATTTGTTAGACTAACAAAATGGTGCAAGTGAATATGAAACATTGGACAAGATGTTGTTCCATGACAACTATGACACGTGGAAAAGACAAACCGAAGCTTTACTAATAAACAATTATACCTGGGGATATGTCTCAAGAGAAATATCCCAACCCAAAGTGATTGGCGAAAATGGATTTAATTCTGTTGTCCATTGACCCGTCTGAATTAAAACAGATTTGAGAATGCACTACATCATGCGACATATGAGTCAAGTTAGAATCAATCTAAGTATCAAAAGGGCCTACTTGCAAGGCAACTTTGCTCAAATGTCTCATGCAACATAAGATGCAAAATGGTGACAAGAGTATTGATATTATTTAAAAAAAAATCACAGTCAATAGTATTTAAAAAACCTCTCTGATATTGAAGTGAATAAAGTGTGTTGTAGGGATGAACGAGAATTACAATTTTATTTCGGGACGAGAACATTTAAAATTAGCCTTCAGAATAATCTTAGATTTAAAATATATCAATTTCCAAACTAATATGGTAAGACTTGTTAAAGTTATAATATTATTAAAACCTGCTTCGGTGGCTGCATGGTCTAAGGCACCACTCTCAAAATAGACTAGACTACCGATGACAGGGATATTTAGTTTGAATTTGGCCGGGTGTATTAAGGCTGGTTTTCCCTAGATGGTTTCCTACTCTATCCACACAAATGCAGGTACACCTCTAAATTCAATCTTCCTTATTCCTAACACACTAGAGTAATTAGTACATAGGTGTATAATCGGAGCGAGTAATAAGACGCGGTGTAACACCCAGGCCCTTCTCCTCTCATAGATAAGGGCTGGTGCACATATACAAAAAAATTAAAAAATAAATAAAAAGAAGCAAAAAAAAAACGAATAATTGCAGAGGAGCTGATAGGACACATAAGGTGTATAGGCCTATCTCCCTGGCTTATACGACCTTTTTGCTTCCATGAACTCTCCCAAAATTATTATCTGTTATATATTTAGAGCAAAGGGGGGAAGCAAGGGGGAGGTCGAGAAACTTTGAGAAGTTACACCTATAACTCGTTAAATTAATAGATAGCATTAAGTAAAAGTATGTTTATTTGAAAAGATAACAATTGATATTATATATTTGAATATGATTAACACAAATAGGTAAAAAGGATAAATATATATATATATGTGTGTGTGTGTGTACAAAGAAAATAATGGGTTGTACCCAAATACTAATGTCGTCATAACAACATTGATCCACAATGGTCAAAGGTTTAATACAATTATTAGTCTATGGCCCCTATTGGGTCTGCGCGGCAACCCGCAATACAACGTTCAAGCCACAACAGGCTAACAGTATAACACTAGAAGAGTATTGCCAAATTTTGTCGAAATCCAAAATTACCCTAGTATAACAGGAAAACATCCTTATTTAAGTAACAATAAAAATATCAATATTACACAGCCAGACGGGCTACAAATAACTCCCATTTAACCTAGGCAAACGCCATACGAGTTTTGGTCGACGACCGACAATGGTCACGTTCAAACAAAACAATAATCGCTTTTTAAAACCTGATGGGTTATAAAAGGATCCATAAATATAAATAACATGTCTACCAAAATGTCATGCGCCGCTTCGGGCATGCCTTTCCTACAATACCTATCATTTTGCAACAATGGCAAAAAAAAGTACCAATAATTAAATGTAATAATTGCCAGCGTGTCCAGAGGGGACATTTTGTTTGTCATTACAAACCAAACTGTAAGTCCAATTCATGATAAATGTTAAGATCATAAAGATCATTTAAATCCTAAATAAATATTTATAGGTCCGAAAAGAAATTTAGAAGTATACAGGCCGAAATAGAATTTTGTACCTTAGCATTATCCTAGCATGTGTCTTACGACACTGTCGATTCGAGAAGTGAAAATATTTAGTGAAAGCACCAGTATATAAACAGTTATTATCTGAGAGGAGGGGGAACAAAGGGGAAACAAAGAACAGAGTAGAACAAATACATTGAGCAGAGGGAAAGGGTAGGAATTAACGGGAGAACATTCTACATCATCGGCGAAACGTCCAGAGCCTCACATATTTGTTACAAGGTCATCACTCGTCAACATTTCTTCCCATGATGCAATGGGTGTACACTTCGCTCAGTCCAACATGCCTTCCACTCGCTTCAGTTCAACAACAACACTCGGGCGTTGATGTAGTGTTCGCCGAGGGGTGGGGTGGTCGGCGAGAGACAAGACCAATTACGGTGAACGGGGCATTATGGTGAGTTGGTTCCAAATATTTACTTTGGTGTTTTTTTTTGGTAGAATATTGTTCTTTTGCCCGTTTAGTCTTCTTATATTGTAACGTTTACGCCAATAAACGTTACAGCGGTGCTAATAAAAACATTGCTAAAGGTAATAAAAACAATAACAATTAACATTAGGTTAAATAGAAGTGTGCGCAAATACTATTTGTTTATCAAATCAAATAACAAAATTTTGAGTTAATATCAAATAATACAATTAATAAAATGGTTAATTGTTTTTGTAAAAATCATTTTTATTAGTTAATTTCTTTTGAAAATGGTATTTTATATTTAATTATTTGCACAGGAAAAAAAAATTCTACAAACCATTATGTTTGGCACCTTTTCAATCTTTTCTAAATGTGAAACTCCTAAATATTATCTAGGTTTGAAACCTCTTAAAAGTTACTTTTCTTAAATGTTCTCTATGGGTTTGACATCCCTTACACTCAACTCCCTGGCTGGCTTTCCAACTACAGACACAGTGATCCCTCATAAATGGTTGACCATGGCAAGTTACTTCCTTCCCACTCTATGTCTGTGAAGTTGGTCCCTACCACTTTTAAAAATTCAAGTTTTTATGATTGCAATCATTTGTTCTTCGTTTGTTCCATATTGATAGGTCCACAAATGATATGTTTACAATGGATGGCCAACTTCATGGTAGCCCTCCAAATTTTAAAAATTCAAGTTTTTATTATTGCAATCAATGGTTGTTTGTTTGTTCCACAAAATTTTTCGTTTGTTCCATTTTGATAGGCCTACAAGTGATATGTTTACATTAGGGGAGCCAACTTCACGGTAGCCCCCCATCCACTTGTAAAAATTCAAAAAAGGCTCAAATGTTTTTGTTAGTAGAAGCTCTCCTTTATTATTTCAAAACGTGAACATTCTTTGTTTAAAGTTTGTAGTTAGTTTTGTTTGAGTGTTCCTAAACATGTTTATCTTTATTTTGTTTTAAATTGATTTTAGAAAAATGTGTTTATTTCATGTTAATGGCATTAAAATTAATCTATATTCATCATTATGCCTAGATCCCTTTTCCCAGATAATCTAGTTAAATAACAAACTTTGAATTTGTATTTTTATAATTTTCTTTAGTTTGTTCCAGATTATTGTCCATCGTATTTTAGTTTGTTCATTACTAGATCTCTTACAAACGCTAAATAAACCAGTGTCACTAGTGATGATGAATGGCCATTTGTGTGAGCGACTTGTGCGGTCGCACAAGGCCTCAGATAAAGAAAGTGCCACCCTCTGTGTCTAGACTCTAGGTCTATAGTATTGACAATCTTGTAAGTGATTCCCTCACTATGCACCATACAGCAATAAAGACGCCAAGAAAGTCAGAAATACCAAAACTTGAGAAACTCTGGTCTACAACCTTGTATGTCACACAACTTGTAGTAAAACAAAAAAAGTATTCTTATAAACTTCGCTTCACATTTTTAAGCTTTAAAATATTGGCTTCGTCTACTTGGGTTGTTGTCAAATCAATGACAATTACCTGAGTGAGATCTCCACTCCCCACCCCTCCCCTCCATTGAGCTCGGAATTAGGTTCTCATGAAGCGTTGACTCTGCACTTTCCTTATGTTTGCTACTATTATTACTGTTATGATGTAGGAATTTTAATAAAATATTGAAATAAATGCATGCGACTAAATCAAAGACACGCTTTACAAATCGAAACAAAAAAATAGCTATGCAATAAAAGTTCTTTAACAATAATTAAACTTGTGCATTCTAATAACTATAGTGGCTCATAAGTTCACATCCCATTTGTGCAAGACTGAATGTGGAACTAACGAAACCTTTTTGCGTAACAAGCTGGAACAAACCAAGAACAAACAATTGCAATAATAAAAACTTGAATTTTTAAAAGTTGGGGGGCTATCATGAAGTTGGCCCTTCACGAGTAAGCAAAGCGCCACAAGTTCACGTCTCATTTGTGCAAGAACAAATGCGGAACAAACGAAGAACAAATGATTGCAATCATAAAAACTTGAATGTTTACAATTGGGGGGGCTACAGTGAAGTTGGTCCCCCAATGTAAACATATTATTTATGGGCCTACAAACAAAAAACAAATGGTTGCAATCATAAAAACTTAGATTTTTAAAAGTGTGTGTGTGTGTGTGTG
>CABFOW010006037.1:25486-36077 GCA_902141385.1 Timema californicum
TTTCCCCTTTCCCCCCCCCCCCCCCAACCCCTCCTTCTTCACTATTTTCTAGATTTAAAATGTTTAGTCTTTTATGGTTATTTGGAGTGCTTATCTCTAGTCTAGGACATGAAAGGAATCTTCATGCCAAATTTCCAGACTCAGGGGTTGGGGAGATACAATGATGAGTGACCTTATTTAAAATAGATGTATCAATAAAATGTATATATATATATATATATATATAACATGTATCCAATAATAATATTTAATTTAAAGTTATAATGGCTGATGGAATGAGATAGTCAAACCTTTTATAGCTGCTACTTTTCAAATAAGTGTTTAAATACTCTATGTAACAGTCTGTCGGTTACTGCTATTTTATTGGAATAACAACTTAATGTATTTGTTAACTAATTTTAGAATATTATCAATTTTTTTGGTGATACTTTGCTTTTAAAAACATTATTAATTACATTCTTAGATTATTGTATTCTTGCTATGAAAATATAACTATTACTCTTAACTATTTATTTTAAACACTATAAAAAAATGGGGGGAAAAAAAGGTACACATTTGTACCTCTGGCTGAAGGAAAGGCAAACCATTCATGGTTATGATAACACATTTAAAATCTTAGTACTAAGGGCCATTCTTATGACTCCTGGATAAATATTTCTATCGGGTGGATAAATTAAAAGTGCATCTTGTGACCGCCAGATAGCATCTATCTACAAGATAAAATATATTTATCCATCATATTTTTATCGGGAGAGTTAAGTACCTGATAACTTTTATGTGAAACTTAAAATGATTGTTGCCATAGTGACGCGTTGTTTTTAATGAGGTTTTGCCTATCAGAATTTGTTTTTAGGTTAAAATCTTAGTTCACATGTTTAGTAAGCACATGCTCGGGCTCTAACTATATAAAGTTAGAACATTTAATTCACACTTTTATATAAATTGACAAGCTATTTGTAGAGTTATATTTATATAAGAACAAATTATCAAAATGTGAGTACAATAAATGAAATTTTATAAGCGTTGTACCCAACAATTGCCCACATTTTGGCAGACACCGAAATTACTACTTGCAAGACATCTTAACTCCTTTGCCTACGTGACACTATCTGTTTCCTCGCACTCGTTTAGCTACCATTATTTAACAAATGTTAAGCGTTCTCACCACTCACTAAGTTGTAGCACTATCAGCAGGGCTTATACGCTTGCACGCACCAGTTAAAACAGTACCAACCTTGCGTGTTCTGAATACAAATATATTTATCCTACAGATAGCTATCTGGCAGATAAATTCAGTTCATAAGACATGTAAAATATTAAAGTGGGTGATAACTTTTATTTGGTAGATAACTTTAACCTCCCAACAGCCATATTTATCTGGTAGTCATAAGACCGGCCCTAAGACATGCATGTAAGCTATGGATATTTAAAAAAAGGATGGAAATAGGGTGTGTTTGATTACTTTCAAAGTGCATACACATTTTTTACCTTTCAAAGTGAATATGTTTTTAGAATAGGGCCTATATTCAGGGGAGGCTTTTTATTCGGGTCGATACATTGTAAGGAATGCATATTTTTTAACATCAAGAAACCAAATCACTCACTTTTGTTTAAATAGCTAGGCGCATAATTACTCAAGTATTTAAATTCCCTGACATTTCCCTGTTTTCACCAACATCAAAAAATTACACGACTTTTCCAGGCTTTTTCTTTTTGTAGCCCACTAAACCTACATTAAGTTATGTAAGAGATCAATTAGTACACTTTTCAATTCTATATTGAATCAAACAAGAATTTCCCCAGCACGGTTAAAGATGTGTGATAAGGAGTTTTATAGCTTGAAACGGGAAATTGTACAGCTAAAGATGATTTCAAACAATACGAAAGGCGAAACAGTGTTCATGTTTTGGTAATCTCTAAGCAAGGAGGGGAAAACATAGATTTTTTAGTGTTGGGCACAATCATAGCAAACGGAATATTGCTAACAAAGGCTTGGAAAAGAGTGAGAGAAGTCATCGAGTAGATTCAAATAACTCGACCCACCCTAGTCCTCTTGTTGTTAAAGTTGTGCCGTACAGAAAATACAGGGACGTATTTCAATGTATGACAGTATTTTAAAGCACAATATATAACTACAAAATAAAGGCGCGAGATAAGTTAAAATCTTTTTGCTCCAGATACCTTACACCCACAAAAGCTAATCTCTAATGAATTTAATGCACTATTGAAATAAGTCTTGTTTGAATCAAAGGAGAAATCTTAATACTTTATTAATGATCAACTTATTAACCAAGGTATAACTCTTAAGATATATGGTTCTGGCTACTCTTTAGTTTCAGTGCACAATTATTTGCAAGTTGATGTTTTATGAGTGCCAGAAGATACCCTTTTCTGGGATAATTTGTTTTACTATTGAAGCAACATTGCCGAGACCAAAACACATCTTTATTCATCTTTAACATTTTCAATCTTCATATTGATTTTTATTATAATGTAAAAGACTTAGTACTTCAGAGACCAAATGCTCTGACAAATGCTCTTTTTTCTCTCTACAGTATGTGAAAAACTATTTGAGGTCAACCAAGGGTAAGGACAGTTTATAGGACATGACAGTGCTAAACATTGAAGGAAAGATGCTGCAGTATATTAATAATAATAATAATAATAATAATTAGCACCGCGTCTTACTACCCGTTCGGGTTATACGCTTTAAGTACTAATTTACTAATTACGCTAATGGATTAGGAATTGGGAAGGTTAAATTAGAGAAAGTGAGCCCGCATTTGCGCGGAGGGAGAGTGGAAAACCATTTAGGAAAAACAACCCCCAGTTCACCCGACAGAGATTCAAACCTCGATTTCCCCGTCCTCAGCAGTCGAGCTCAACACGAAAAGCGCGTTAGCCAACTATGCCATGCCGTATATTGATTTCAACAACATTATCATTAGATTTGTCCAACGAAAAGCAAGAAAAAAAGCCTTACAATATAGGAAGTGATAGCTAACTGACAAATGACGAAGTGAGTTTAATTCATAAACATTGTCATTTCTAAATCAATCAATCAATAAGTATTAATATTTTTTTCTTTATTAGTACAAATACATAGGCATATAATAAAAAGAAACAAAACTCTACATTTGAAGACAATGGAAGATTTTGAGAGCTGTGGTGCGACATCAACAGTTGATACATCGGCAAATAAAGTTAATACACGAGTATGGAATTTTATTACAAAATTAGACAAAATGAGTGCTAAATGTAAAAAATGCAACAGCATACTAAAAACTTCCACTGGAACCACAACCACCATGATTCGCCACCTAAACCTACATCCAAAAAATTTAGCAAGCTTTAATAAGTTGAAAAATGAACTTTCCAATTTAAATTTAACTCAGCAAGAAGAAGAGCGGAAAAAAAGTAGTGATAGAGTTAGGCAAACATCTATAAATAGTATATTTTCCAAGTCAACTGTACTTTCTAAAGAAAGTTCTCGTAGAAAGGAAATAACAATGCGTATTGGAAAGATGATGGAAATGGACTATCAATCATACTCAATTGTTGTGGATCGAGGTTTTAAGCAGTTTTGTGCCACCACGGAGCCAAGGTATAAACCTCCTTCAGCAACAACATTTTCAAGAAATGTCATAAATAGCTTATATGAGGAGCAAAAGCGAACACTGAAAATATAAATCAGTAGAGATAAAGAACAGGGCTTATACTCACTCGCTCTAACTGCAGATATCTGGTCATCCCGAGCTATGGAAGGCTATATATATTTGACATGTTCTTGAAATTTCTCACTTTCCAGGCAGTCACACTGGTGAGGCTATTAGGTCAAAACCGGATGATTTGCTCCAATTTTGGGGTCTTAAACAAATGACTGTACCCATTTATATTATGTCAAACAATGCCAGAAATATTGCAAATGCCCTTTCTTGTACAACATTTCAACATGTCCCATGTTTTGCACAGTCTCCAGCTTGCCATTGCTGACGCAAAGAAAGAACTTGCTATTGAAGATTTGTTGGCTACTGTACGTACCAGTAATGTACAGTCATAGCTCTGTTGCAAGAGGGAGGTTACAGAGCAAGCAACAACAGCTGATTATCCACAAAATAATCTAATTCAAATGGTTGATACAAGAAGGAATAGTGAGTATGCTATGCTAGCCTGGCTTTTGCAACAAAAAGGGCCTGTAATGGCAGAGTTAGTGCAAAATGGGAAGGATGGTCTCTCAGCTAAGGAATGGAAGATGGTTGAAGGTATAGTAGAAGTGTTGCAACCTATTGATCATGCCACACATGAAATGTCTGTAGATAATCTGCCTACACTGCCAATGAAAATTCCAATTCTTTATGGAATATAAAATGTTATAAATAAACACATTGAAAAGGGTGAAGCAGGCACAGCTTTGGTAATTGCTAGACATCTTAAGCAAGCACTTTTATCAAGAATTGCAGGCTATAGATACTGCAAAGTTTCTCGAAATGCTATGATACTTGACCCTAGATACTTCTGGATGCACATAAAAAAAATGTAGGGATGCGTAAAATTGTACAAGAAATTAATAAAACAGTTAAGCCTAGTACTTACCAAGAAGCTGGCCTGACAAGTGTTGTAAAATCCTTCAAGAGAAATGAAAATGAATCACTTTGGTCTGCTTTTGACGAGATTAATGAAACACACAAGTCTACCTCAGGTTAAGCTAACTTTTTGTAATTCTATGTTTTATTGCCTAATAATTTACACTTCTTGACAGTTTGCCGTCTAAATTTGTATTCAATTATGCCAAAACTTTTATATTAGTTAGATAATCAGAGGGATGCTAAATTTGAAAAGCTTAAGAGGTTTTTGGCTGAGCCCAACATTTCTCGAGCTAATGATCCACGCCTATGGTGGTGCACAAATAGACACTGCTTTAATCTATCGGCACCATTAGCAAGACATTAAACGGCAGTTCCAAACACTCAAGTAGCCAGTGAGAGGCTGTTTTCAACAGCAGGAAACATTATTTATTTGTGTCGTCGAGAGAATATTTTACCTGAACACGATGAGCAATTGGTTTTCTTGCATGAGAGACTTTAAACTTGCTAGAAATTTTAATTGTAGCGACATAAGCCTGATTTTATTATTTTAATATGATGAGTTTTATGAACTTTTTTGTGTTAGTGTTGTTTAGGATATGAGTGTTGAAACAATTTTAATAATCTTTACTAGGGCCTAATATATTTTTATTTTTGTGTTCTTACTTTTAAATCATGTTTTTTTTTAAAAAACTTTTTTCTATATTATTTACTATTTATAAATGTTATTGTTATTTAAGGCCAAGTGAATGTTTTCATATATTTAAAGTTTTATTTACATTTTAAAGCTGTGGTATCCCATTTTATGTTGGATTTGGCTGGTGACATTTTATATATGCTATTTCATTTTTAAAATAAATAAATATATACACTTAATATTTTAAAATTATAAATATACTCGAACTCGACTAAAACTCGGGATCTTTTAGAAATACTCAGCTCGAGTTCAACTCCCCTTTTCGGGGAAATTTGTTTAAGAATATGTTATGTTCTGAGGAAATATTGGAGCCATGAACATATTCTGCACCCCTGCCACATACCTCCTCTGCAGCTCCCACAAAACTGTTCTTAAATCTTTCCCATTCCACCTCTATAAACTATGAAACTCATCCTTTTCTTAGGTACAGCTTTCTATCCTCGTAATTTCTTGGCCTCCACAACCTTAGCCTTCTTTCTTGCCCTATCGTCAGAAGACCTAATAAGGTGAACTTTCGCAAATAGGTGGCCTCCCCTAAAGGGTGCAGAAATATTTGATGACAGGAAAATTCCTAAATGGAGGAATTTTCAGAGAAACAGAGTCAAAACACTCTCAAAGATTAATAGACCAAGGAAGGTGATACCACCTTAAAAATTCAAAATACTTGCAATTACAGCATCTGCAATTTCTTTTTTGGTATGTTTCTTTATTTTATCTCCTGCCTCATGATAAACAAGAAAGGTTGTTTTCATGATAGCATAAAGCAATAATAATGCAAACTGTGTTAAATACAAAAGGTAGCCTTATAAATCCACCATTTTATTTCAAAACAATGAAAGTTGTATAGATTTGCGAAAATAGTGCTAAATCTATGTTGAATGTTATAGTTTGTTTCTTATTATTTGATAGATTTTAAAAAGGTGGAATTATTCAAATGATTTTTTTCTCAAGTTTGTGAAGTGTGGTGTTAGAAAATATGTAAAAGAAAGAGGATATGTGTATATTTTCCCTCCCTTTGTGTACCTGGTGTCTCCTACTGGCTGCATCTAGCGCTTCCTTAAACTCTGATTTGACTCTCTCCAGGTTTCTCTGGCTGTCTCTGACCAGATTCTTTTTGGCCTCTTCCCCCTCCTGTTTGACTCGCTCCATCTCCTCTGACAACCTGTCTTTTTCCCTCTGCACATCTGCAAGTAGTCTCCTTCGCTCCTCTTGGTAGCGAGATTCTTCTTCGCACAACTGCTTCTCAAACCTGACCAAACAAAGGTTTATGTTGTTTTGCGTTGACTGTGTTATTTATAGTTTAGTGAAATTCAAAGGTCAACCAATTATTAGTAGACATTTAAATTTCGTGAAACATCAATTTACAAACTTTTACTTGGCACTCTAAGATTACTTTCAAAACATATTATATTAAGTCCAGTGTACACATTTTAAATGTGAATTAATAACATTTTAAATGCAAATTAATAACATTTATTAAATCAATATTAGTTATTGGTAACAAAAAAGTAAAATAATTGTTTAAAACTACCAATATGACAGCTATATTGTTACCAAAGGAAGAGATTTAAAGATAAAAAAGAAGAATTTTATCCCAAAGTTTTCTAATCCATTTTAATTTAAGTTGTTTTTAAATAATTCTACTTGGAAAGATATTTTACTTACAAATTTTTAATGAAAAAATTCTATCTTTTATTTAAGAAAATCTAGTAAATGTATTCACCCAAATCTGGGTAAGTTATTATTAGTTTTATTTGCGAATTTTATTGTGAGGTATAGATTTACAAATGTATAACAATGACACCTGGACATACTAATAAAATTCAACACATTTGGCTTAGTAGGCCAATGCTTTACCATTAAGCTACCCAGGCTTGTTCTCAGTTCATTCTAACTCATTTTTCAATATATATGTGAGAGCAATATTTGTCCATGCTAACAAAGTGTACCTCTGTTTGAGAGAATTTCTTTCTCTGGTCAACACCTCTTCTCTCTCGGCAGTGAGTTGCTCCAACTGCGCTGTGGCTCGTCGTGTTGCCCTCATCTCTACTTCTTCTAGTTCCTGCTTGTGAAGAGTTCTCAGCTCTGACAGCTCCTGCTGGTGCCTGGTGTTCATCCTCTGCAGCTCCGGTTCCAAACCTTTAACTGTCATTTCCTGTCAAAACATACAACACATGGATTAAAACAAAATTAAATCAAATCATTGAAACAAAACGACAGTACTTCCAATATGGTAATTTGTTTTATTATGAGCATTAATTTTATTTTATTAGTGTCAGAAAATTATGAATATACTCAAAATGACATGTATTCTACTGCACACATCAAACATGTCATTTGTTAGTATGTGTTTGAATTTATAGATAGTATTATGATGCAAGTACACAAGATGAGACATGTTTCCCCGAGGTTAGACTAAGTTGTTATAGTTCTTTACAGTGGGTAATGACACACTATTAATCTGTTTGTTTGGATCAACACATTATTTTAAGAAGAGTATTACTACCTCTCAACATGTAAGCATATTTACTAATATTAAGCTCCAGGCATATATTGCACCAATACAACAAATTGTTTAATACATCATTTATACTTTTCACTACTTTCTAAATAACTTCTCATGCAAATTAAAGGAAAAACTGAGAATCATTCACATACTGATGATAAGAGAGATTTAAAACATTTAGGCAATGAAATTACATATAGTGAAAATATAAAACCTAGTGTACTGCAGTTACCGGTTTCAAGGATAAAGATACTTCCGTTATGACCCTAACTTTTGCTGCCATTCAAGTAAATAGTTGCGGAGAGATAGTACAATACCATCCGAGAACATGTATTGTTGCCGTAGCTTGCACAAAAATATATCATGATTTATGGTATCAAATGCCTTTGAAAAGTTTAGAAATAACAGAATACCTAGTTTTGAACTGCCCATGGCTTTGTAAATTTTGTTGGTTACATTATGAAGAGCAGTAGTTGTACTATGCTTTTTTACAGGTATTCGGTCATCTGCTTATGTACCACTCTTTTGATAATTTTTGACAGGGAAGGGAGGATATTGATAGGTCTGAGGTGGGTACGTTAATGGATTGTTTATTTTCGGGCATTTCATACAAGTAAAGAAGAATTTACTATGTTAATCATTGCATGAAGGCAATACGATAAGCATAGGTTTATCATTTTGTGTGTTAATATTGTCTAAGTCAATGGCTAGAGTCTTAATGAAGTTTATTATTTTGTAAGTTGCGTTTGAACTCGCTGAGTAAAATGAGAAAAAAGAACTTTAATTTAAGTTTAAAAAATGGCTCCATCTTCCCCTATCCTTCCATCATTCTTCTTTCACTGCACACTTGCCGTTATTAGCTCCACCCGTCTCTCTACTACCTTATGTACTCCCTGTACCCTTACCTTTCCATTACTAAGAGGCAGTGGCGTACCGTACATAAAGGGTTTATCCCCCAGCCATAGGAGCCAAACTTTTTTTTTTACCATTAACCCTTTCCGTGCCCAAGCGCTTGAAAGCGCTCGCCATTAATTTGTCGTTTCCGGCCTAAACGCTTGAAACCGATCGCCGTATTTTGGCACTCTCTAAGCCATCTGTTGGGCTATTTACTAACTATTTTATGTTTGCATATGTTATGGTTGCATATTCAAGATCCACATGCTTTGCATTTAAAAGGTTGGTTTTGTTGAAAATGCCCAACTAGAGCAATGAGCTAGCAGCATCCAGTGTATTGCTTTCTACATATCTCTTCATTAGAGATTTCATAATAGACATTAAAGCCTCATACAAGAAGGGTGCAAGAGGAGCCTCTTATTGAAATTGAATGAGGAATGGTTCTACCTTGATTGCAACAGACTGAAAAAAAAAAGCAAGTTTAGGTGCAAATAGCTTGTCTTTTACAGAAGTCGAGATAATATGAAAGCTACGACAATTGGGTGCTTTCTTTGCTGCAGTGGATTCATTTACATATGCAACTACATTGGAGAAAATAGTTTCCGCTTGCTCAGCAAGTTCTATATTTTGCAGCCAACTAACTGGACAGAACTTTTTAGGATAGAGTTCACTGCCACCATAATGTACATAATCTGCTCTAAGCGCAGGAGCATTTTTTAGTAAATTATACAGAGCCTGAAGAAATTCAACGCACCCCCAATTGGTTTAATTCATTTCCATTTTAAAAGCACAATGGAGACTATGGAGGCCACAAATTCCAATATCTAGCATTGTAGGACTATCTGGATCAGTAGTGGATTTTAGCTCTCGAATGAACTTTTGATTGACATTAGGTCCATCCATTGACACCAGTGACAACTTGATATTTTTCAATACTAGAAGTGAATCTGAAAAAGCCTTTAAGAGGTCAGCAACTGTCACATGGCCGAGGAAGGTCGATGTGAGGTAGTGTGTTGAGACTTATATTTGTTTTAAAATTCCAAAAGCATACCATAATATCCATTTGACCCTTTTGGGCAGCCTTGTTTGGAGAATCGTCAAATTCAATCACTATTTTTGGACACTATAAGCACATTTTACAATGTCTTCATGAAAGTATGGGGCCAAACCATACAATATTGTGTAACCAATTTTAGCCCTTCCTAATTGTATTTTGTTTGCAATGGTACTGTCTGGAAACATTACTTTAAAGAGATTAACACTTTTTTCAGCTGCTCGCATTAAAGTGTGTGACATTATAGAATTCAAGCACCAAATAATTTCAGATATTGTCACATCATCGTTCACAACTCTGCGTTTTATTCAATGTGGCAGATTGATTTTTTTTTGCCCAGAGCATGACTTGTCAGAGCACATTTACCCATGTTGCTTAATATGAACTTTGAAGTGCACAAATTACACACGGTAGAGTAGTTATCATCTTTTGCTGGCCTAACCCACTCAAACTTTGAAACTAATAGCCACGATTCATTGAAACATGTTTTTTTTTTATATTTTGACATTGCCCAGAATTTAATCTATATCAAATATCTGTATCACACACAAGCGCCTAAATACTTAACAAAGGTATAACTTCTAAATCAAAGGGATTTGACTTGAATGCCTTAGTTAAAAAACCCCGTGTACGAATTAGAGCCGTTGGAACGGAAGGTAAGGCAGCGTGAACTAAGGAACATTATCACTTTTAAAAACGAAGAAAATGGAACATCACTTTAGTACAGTCAACTCTCGATTCTACGACCCCGGGAATAGCGTCCCTCTCGAAGTACCGACCCTTTTTTGGGTAACCGTGAAAAATGTGGGAAAAAAGGTTGAAAAGTTTAAGGAAATCGGCTGTAAAATGTGTTTGTT
>CABFOW010006038.1:0-26525 GCA_902141385.1 Timema californicum
TAAACTGTAGGTCCTCCATTTCATCTCACAATCACCCTACCATTACACATTAGCATAAGTGCGTATAACCCGAACGGGTAGTCAGACGCGGTGCTAATAATAATAATAATAATTTAATTTATCTCGTGATTCAATGCATATGAGTCACTAGCTCTTATTTATTGTAGGGGATGGTATAAGCCCATTTTCACTTTGAATTAAATAAAACATTGAAAAGAGGATAGAAGCGCAAATCCTACACAATTAAAAACACAAAAAACAACATAATTATGGAATTTTCGGGGTACATCAGTCTCCTTCTTCAGCAGAAGAGAGTAAAACACTATTATCTTTTCTTTGTAAGAACCATATTTTATTTGTTCCCCTTTATATGTTTTCTATCCACCTTCTTCTTCTAAATATGCGCAGCGAAATACCTCAAAGGTTTTCTTTAAAGAGTTAAACTAGGTCGACTCACAGGCATTGATGGTTTGCAAGGGAAGCGAGTCGATGACCCCTGAAACCGTACTCTGGATGCTGACCTCAGACATGCGCCGCAAGTGACCGGGAGTGACGGAAGCCACACTAAGACCCTCGGCAAACATCTGGGGGTTTGTCTGGATTACTTCCACTGAAATACACAACATAAATAAATGAAGGTGGGGAAAATGTAAGACGGCGAGTCCTGAGAGGACTTCCTTCGATGAAGACTAGGTGTAGTTTTTTTTTTAAAGTTGGAACAACCCAATTTAATCACACGCTATGATCTGGATAAGGGGAGGGAAGAGGGTGTGAACATAGCCCCCTCTCCTTCACGTAATCTAGATAGTTCGACGCTCGAATGGAACGTTGATGTGCTAATGCACTAGAGATAAAACTCTCGATAGCTCAATCGGTGTATGAGTGAGCACATTCTAACTTATGTTTCATCACGTAGACTATGACTATGTAGCACGTTCACAGAAGACAAAAAGCTGAACATAGAAGATTTGGTGAGTTTAAGACAAAATTATAAGGTGTAGGAGTGATGCCTTTCAGTCAGGCTGTTTGAATCAGATTAGGAGGGGTTAAAAATAACCAGCCCGGCACAAATATATTAAGTATAATGATGAAGTAGTGGTGTTGGTAAGTTTTCATCATCATTATCAACATCAACAACTGTCTTCAGCCTGTAAGCTGGTAAATATCCTCATTACATGACCATACCATCTCAGTCTTTCTTCCTCTACTCTCTCATGTTCTCCAACATCCTCATTACATTACCATACCACCTCAATCTTGCTTCCTCTACTATCTCATGTACGCCAACATCCTCATTACATGACCAAACCACCTTAATCTTGCTTCCTCTACTATCTCATGTACTCCAACATCCTCATTACATGACCATACCACCTCAATCTTGCTTCCTCTACTATCTCATGTACTCCCTGTACCTCAACTCTTTCCCAGACAACTCTATTACTAATCTTGTTTCTCCTCGTGACAGCTAACATGCCCATCACAAACATCATTCCTGTGACCTCCTCTTTCCTGGTCTGTCTCTCTCATGCAGAGTCCATGTTTCTACTGCACATGTGACTGCCGTATACATCAATTCCTTACACCCCAATGATACTTCTCTAGTACGGTCGGTACAACTCATAGCCACTTCGTTGGTTGCTTGGTCCAAGGCATCTAGTCTATCGTAACCGACCGGTCAATCTCACAGATAATTTTAGTCGATGACATAAGAAAACTACATTATCATTAAAAATGATCCTTCTAAACTCGCATATATATATATATATATATACATTTAAAGTACATTAAAACTATATTTAAGTGTGAGAAAATTAAAAAGTAGAGTGGATAAATTATGGATGATAGTGGGCGGTATCTTTGATAAGTTTATAAGTCCGAAAACAATTGTCGACCCTTGGTCTAAGGAGTCACTTTCGCAATAGACCGAACTGAACGGAGAGATTAGAGTTTGAATCCCAGTTGGGTGTACTGAAGGCCTTTCCCCCCCCTCCCCCCTAAAAAGGTTTTAAAACTCTCACTCCAAGCAAATGCATGTCCACTTGATTTGAATTCAACCTTCCTCCTACAAAACACATCAGCACATATGTGTATAGCCCAAATGAGAAGTATGATGTAGTGCTAAAAGTAATTTTCCAAAAAAATATATATAGCTCACAAAGGTGGTAGGGCTGGCCATTTCCCAGTGGGTACTTCTGGTACCGCGCCACGTTGATGGGGGGCAGCATAGAGAAACGAGCCGACAGCAGCGGCTCCAAACGAAGCCGCAACCGGGTCCGTCGGGTGGAACAAGTTGTACACTTGCTGCACAGTCGGCTTCGGGATGGGCGCTGGAATGTTTTGTTAAATAAATGTACACTCATCAAAAAATTGAAGAGAGTGTTTAAATAGGTATTAGTGTTTTTACTTTTATTCGCACTTTATTTTTTTCCTAAATTCTATCCTAAAGGTTGGTGATTTAATCCATAAGTTATAATTAAGAGTATTAATTAGAGAAGACTCTTTAAGAAACAAACCAATTTATAAAATATTCAAAAGGGTGTACTATAATTATAATAAAGGTCAGTGGATTAAAATTAAAACTATGTACAGTAGCTCCATGGCTTATTTGGTGCTGACCGACAGCTCACAGCTGACAGCTAAAAGCTTTGAAAAGTTACCAGACCGAATTATGTATCCACGGTCAAAATTTAGGTATATACCTAAATGTTGACTGTCAGAAGTCAGCTGTGATCTGTCAGTCAGCACCAAAGAAGTCATGGAGCTACTGTATGTATTTATAATGCATAATAAAATATTCTAATTATATGTCTCTGTTGTATTTGTGGCTATAGTAGATCCCATGAAAAATCTCACCTAAAATTAACATGAAGATTCTTAAGATCAACATCAGAGACGATATAAACCAAATCCAAGGACCATCGGTTATGGCACGAGCGGTCCGAGGACCATAGGTTGGGAGCCACTGGACTAGTTTTTGCTTCAGACTGATATGAGTTAGTAGTCATGTGACTTCCTCAACATTTCCCTTTTTTTTATAAAACAAACAACTTTAAGCCCAATGGAGATACTTGTGTAACGAAAATATATAAAAATAGGTTTACTAAATCTACTGCATCACTACTCACTATTTTTATCGTCCATTGAAGAAATTTTTCTGTACGCAAGTACTAAGGCCAATGGACTTCCAAACATGAAGAAATCGCCCACTTCGAAATCAAGTTTGCAATGATGTGATTGGTCACTAAAACAAAAATAAATATTTAACTAACAATGTTGCCATGCGAGGTGATTAACACAATTATTGAATGTTATATTCGAATATATAATAGGGATGGGCCCTCGAACCCCCAAGGATACTCAAGAAAATTTCTGATTCAAGACTCAAATCCTTAAAACAAAAAAAATCTTCAGTTTTTCAATTGAAATTTGTTTTAGAGTTGTAATACTGCTTATTAGTGGTTCAGAACCAATTGTTATAATTATAGGGTAAACTTAACAACCAGGCCCCAGAGCAGTAATTTAACACTTAATTGAATATATTTTTATTATAATGAAAGGAATATAAGAAGTAATGTTAACATTTAGTTATTATTTGTATTTTTTTTATCAATATATTTATATTTTCTCTTCTGTTCATAATTAAACCGTGATTCAAATTTGAGATTTGGGATTTGAAGATAAATTACAATCTTGAAAACATAACAGCCCTCCCGAGTTGCAGATGGGTGTGATATCTGATATGATAGCTTGGGATAGCTTGGTCTCTTATATGTAGCTGAGAATTCCATACGTCCACGTCCATCACAGATTTAGCCTTAAAACTATGAGTGAAGAATTGTCCTTAACATGGGAAGAATCCTGGATAGCTCAGTGGTATAGCATTGGTGTGCTTAGCCAAAGTTCCTAGGTTTGGTTCCCATGTACAGGTGTCATTTTTCAACTGATTAAAAATGTAATTAAATTTTAAATACCCTCCCAAATATACATCATTTAAAAGATTTTAGATTTGGAAGAAAATTTAAGTTTTGAATTCAAGAACTATAGAAATCGACCCATTTCTTATATATAAATATAACATATATTATAGATTTTTTTGTTAAACCCGTTCAGTACGACCCGACTCTAATGTATGTATAATAGATG
This sequence comes from Timema californicum, assembly GCA_902141385.1. NCBI lineage: Eukaryota > Metazoa > Arthropoda > Insecta > Phasmatodea > Timematidae > Timema > Timema californicum. The sequence goes on from CABFOW010006038.1 coordinate 4,147, forward strand.
TTGGATAATGAAGTGGAGGACAGGTGGGTGAAAGGAGTGTGGAGGAAAGAGGAGGTGGAGTGAAAGAGAGAATACATTCAAGACGCTTGCGTTTCAAACAGAACAGGGTCTGGTCAGTTGACCGGGAGTGAGAGGGTTGGTGACGATGAGCCAAGTCGTCATTGTCAGCACCCATAGCCTCGGTTATGGAAGGTCACCACCAAGAGAAGGTCTACCCAAGGACCTTTAAGCGACTGCCTTGCTATCCAGGTGAAGGCCACGACAGGCTTAGTAAGCTGGTGGCCGAAACAAGCCCAGAGTACTCGGGAAAACAATCTTAACTTAATATATGACTTTTAAAATGATTGGTAAAAAGAATTATATTATGTTATACTAGTTGATATTTCAATTTAATTACAATCTTGTAAACATAAAAGCCCTCCCGAGTTGCAGATGGGTGTAATATCTGATATGATAGCTCGTGATACTATTGGTCTCTTATATGTAGCTGAGAATTCCATACGTCCACGTCCATCACAGACTCAGCCTTAAAACTATGAGTGAAGAATTGTCCTTAACATGGGAAGAATCCTGGATAGCTCAGTGGCATAGCATTGGTGTGCTTAGCCAAAGTTCCTAGGTTTGGTTTCCATGTACAGGTGTCATTTTTCAACTAATTAAAAATGTGATTGAATTTTAAAAACACTCCCAGATATACATCATTTAAAAGATTCTAGATTTGGAAGAATATTTAGGTTTTGGATTCAAGAACTATAGAAATCGACCCATTTCTTATATATAAATATAACATATATTATAGATTTTTTTGTTAAACCCGTTCAGTAATTTCTTTTAAAGGGTCTTTGATTGAGGAAAATAAATTTCCTAGATTGAGGGAATTATTTTTTGCTAGAATGCTGTTATTGTTTATTCACATTAAAAACAACAAAATTGATAATCACATTTAAAAGGTCAAATATTCAATTTTGCGACAGAAAAAAATCGTACAAGTATTTTGATTCAAAACTATTATAATGAATGACCTTAGAATAAATTTTGAAATATATTTTAACATTCTAAGCAAAGGTTTGTGGCAACAGGTCTCATGAAATGTGTCTCTATTTATTGTGAACAAAATATGAATTGAAGAAATAAAGAAAAAATCACATGCTATTAAGTTAGCCGCTTAGAATTAACCATGTTTGGATTTAAAATATCTCTAGTTAATATCAGCGGCGGCTCGTGTATAGGCACTGCGGAACTGCAGCACCCCTATTTACACTTGATATTATCGACAACATTTAATATAATGAGTCCTTTAAGCCATCCCCCAGTTTATGAAAAAGATACAAAAATCTTTGTATGGAACTGTGCGCTTCACAGTGCCAGCGACGTGGTGTTTGTTGTGCGCATGCGCACATAGGAGGGGGTGGGGAGGTAGGTGGGACTGCCAGGTAGAGAGAGCACTGTTGCTCTTACAGTGCCTGCTCTGGCGTGATGGTGGAAGGAAGTTTTTTTTTACTCGGCGTGTGTTGTGCTTAAAAACCGTGTATCATATTCTTGAATGTGATAAAGTGTAGAAGAGTGTATAATTAGATTATTATTCTGCTTCCAGCTATTCTATTTGATTCTTTTATTTTTTCAGTTCTTTTATTTAACAGAAAGACTAAATGCGCTTGCAGTACTTTAAATGGAGAAAAATTTCCTCAATTGTTATCCCTAAAACAAGAAGAATGGATTTCATTTTTAATTGAATTGATCAAGCTTGAACTGTAACAATTTAAGTTAAAGTAAGTAAAAAAGTTTGGGTTTTTTTGTTAAGATATTGTTCCTGAATAAATTTTATTTTTATACATGTTTTTTTCCTTTTACACAATTTTAAGACAAATTCTAAAAAAATTCTGGCGCAGCATTCCCACTAATTTTAGCTACAAGCCGCCACTGGTTAATATAGTACCTCGTGGAAGATGATCTTCTTCTAGGATTAGGAGCCGAAAGGTGCCTGTTATCCGTGTGGGTTACTCCATTATCTGCATCATCAACGTTTTGCGTGGTATCTGTGTCTAGAATACTGTTCTCACTGTCATGACGAGATTGATACTGCTGGGATCTGCATAAACTGTCGTAGCCCAGAATAGATCCGACACCATCACCTGGAACATAAAATGGTTTAATTAGTATTAGCAAGAAATAAAGTACATTAAGCAGTATCATCATCATCATCATGTTTCCAGTAAAATGCCTCCATCTTCCTCCTTCCAACCAAATTTATTTTTCTTTTTATCACTTCCATTCTTATTCTCTCGGTTACACACTTTCTGCTATCTGCGCCTTTCATCTCTTTCTTGGCATCCTCTCCTCTATCCTCATTACATGACTATACCATCTCAATCTTGCTTCCTCTACTATCTCATGTACTACAACATCCTCATTACATGACTATACCATCTCAGTCTTGCTTCCTCTACTATCTCATGTACTCCAACATCCTCATTACATGACACATACCATCTCAGTCTTGCTTCCTCTACTATCTCATGTACCCCAAGATCCTCATTATATGAACATACCATCTTAGTCTTGTTTTCTCTACTATCTCATGTACCCCAAGATCCTCATTATATGTCTATACCATCTCAGTCTTGCTTCCTCCACTGGCTCAAGTATTCCAACATCCTCATTATATGTCTATACCATCTCAGTCTTGCTTCCTCCACTGGCTCAAGTATTCCAACATCCTCATTACATGTCTATACCATCTCAGTCTTGCTTCCTCTACTATCTTGATTACTCCTTGTAGTCAGGCCCGGATTAAGGCATGTGCCAATTGTGCCACGCACAGGGGCCCCCGATGTTAGGGGCTCCCACTTACCTGGCAAATAAACCACTTTGAGTTGTAATAATTATTTTCTGATAATATCGTATTTCAATATTTTCATGTTTTTTTCATAAAAATTTATCCCAAACTAATCTAGAAATTCCCTAATCGAAGGGCGTTGGTAGCCTGGTATTATGTGGAGTCCGGCAGTTTGTACTTGAAAGTTAACGCAACCTTTGGTTTTGGCAAACCGGAAATACATACTACATATCCGCAGATGGTAGCGTTGACTTTTGATAGAAAAATAAGCATTAATTTTCTATTGACAATAAATTCTGATATAAAATAATAGAATTATTACTATTGAAGAATTAACTAAATGGGCACAACCCTATGAAAATCCTAGATACCAAGTCTTAGCCTTAATGATAAAATGGTTTAAGCTCTAGGCCGAGATACAGACAGCATTAAAAATAATAGGGCTGGGTCCTCAAATTCAAGGATAATCAAGATTCGAGGATTCGATAAAATTTCAGATTCAAGACTTAAATCCTTAAAATAATATACTTCCAATTTTTCAAGTGAAATTTGTTTTAAGAGTTATAATACTGTTTGTTGGTGATTCAAAACCAATTATAATTATAGGATGAACTTAACAACCAGGCCCCAGACCAGTAATTTAACACTTAACTGAATATATGAATGTTATAGTGAGTGATTATAGGGAAGAATTTTTATTTACTCTTTGTATTTTCTTCTGTTTAAATTAACTCTTATGTTCATAATTCTTTCTAAGATTTGGATTTGGGATTCGAAGGTAAATTGAACATTTGGATTTGAGATTTTTCTTCTCAAGATAGTGAATTTGGCCTAACTTTACCAAAACACTTTCTCGGGATCAAGGGAGTACTAAAATGTCGACATTCATCAAAATCTCAGAAAAATATTTTTTGACGATCACAATACTTTCTCTACCTGTAGGATACGATGGAAGTAAAAAGAAGCTAACAAACTTGACTTACCTACAAAACAAATCTGTCCAGTAAATCCTTGGCCCTCGTCAGACTTGATAAACTCTTGATAGACACTGTTGGCGGCACCAATGACCCTCGACACAGAATCTTGGTACTCTGGCGACGACGTGGCAAACAAGGGGATGGCCCCAATGGGGATTGAATCATGGGTGACATGAGGCACATCCATACATGATGGGGAGACGTCAAAACTGTATGGACTCAAGCTAAAAATAAAACAAAATATTTCAAAAACTATTTCAATAAGTCTCCAGACCATTAATTTTTGGAGGAAATGATAATGATCCTCTTTAGTGGTCAAATTATCTAGTACGGTGTTCTCAAACTGTGGGTCACAACTCATTGTGGGGGATCCCAACCTTATTTTTAGTGGGTTTCAAAAAGTTTTTTAAATATGAAAAAAAAATTAATAAATTGGAAAAAAAAGGTGCATTATTTACAGATTCAAGAATTGGGTTCAGTCTAGAGGTAAGGTGTCGGAATTCTGTGCTGGGGTCCAGGGTTCAATCCTCGGTCCCGGCACAGATTTATCTGATTGCCAAACCCTCCCTTCACCTCTGACAAGACATGTATTAATCACTACTTGTGAATGTGTGGAATGCCAGGCCTCCACCGTGGTTCGGATTCCACGTTAAACTGTAGGTCCTCCAACTCCATTTCATCTCACAATCACCTTACCATTACACATTAGTGTAAGTGCGTATAACCCGAACGGGTAGTAAGACGCGGTGATGATGACAATGATGGTAATGATGGTAATAATAATAATAATAATAATAATAATAATAATAATATTAAAGATTTGGGTTCCATGTTTGTGCCTATGGTGACAATGTCAATGAGGTAATCAACAGAAACCACAAACAAACGCACTCTTAGTAAATTTAAAAAATCCGTAGTAAGAAATATAATTAAATTTTCAAACCATCCTGCCCCACCCTTCCTCTATGTCCACTAAAGCTAAGTGAGCCGCAAAAGTTTGTCGTTTTAAAAAAGTGGGTCATGGTTCTAAAAGGTTTGGTAAACACTGGTCCAGGGCGTCTACTTTCAAACTCTTGGCACAAGAATTATTAAAGACCAACAAGTATCTGCTTGTTCTAGAAATCACGTGAGTTGTGGATGGTTATTAAAATGAATGTTTTACACTAGGTTATGTCTATTCTACTTTGTTTGTACTTCCAAAATGTATGCAAAAATATATGAAAACTACACGACTTTTTTTAAATTTTCTTGTTTCCTCCTGGTTCGCATGACATTTCTTAATATAATTATATAAGGCTCAGCCCCAATGATCCTACAATCAAAGGGGTCAGCCTCTATATGGACTAGATTACAGTTGACAAAGAGGTCAAAGATCAAATCTCGGGGAAGTGATATGGGAATGATTTGCTTGTATACAATTTATCTCGAAGATTTCTGATCAGCCTTTAATACGAATGAGGGTACCTTTTAAAAAAAAAGTAATCCTCGTTCTTACACATTATAATTAAGTCGTTAACAACCATGATTTTATATGTAATAATTAAAATAATTGGGACACAGGATAAGTAAGGTAGATTCATCTCACAATCACCTTACCATTACACATTAGCGTAAGTGCGTATAACCCGAACGGGTAGTAAGACGCGGTGATGATGATAATGATGGTAATGATGGTAATAATAATAATAATAATAATAATAATAATAATAATAATAATAATAATAATAATAATAATAATAATAATAATATTAAAGATTTGGGTTCCATGTTTGTGCCTATGGTGTCAGTGTCAATGAGGTAATCAACAGAAACCACAAACAAACACACTCTTAGTAAATTTAAAAAATCCGTAGTAAGAAATATAATTAAATTTTCAAACCATCCTGCCCCACCCTTCCTTTATGTCCACTAAAGCTAAGTGAGCCGCAAAAGTTTGTCGTTCTAAAAAAGTGGGTCATGGTTCTAAAAGGTTTGGTAAGCACTGGGTCCAGGGCGTCTACTTTCAAACTCTTGGCACAAGAATTATTAAAGACCAACAAGTATCTGCTTGTTCTTGAAATCACGTGAGTTGTGGATGGTTATTAAAAATTAATATTTTACACTAGGTTATGCCTATTCTACCTGGTTTGTATTTCAAAAATATAGCAAAAATATCCGAAAATTACACGACTTTTAAAATCTCCTTGACTCTTCCTGGTTCGCATGACATTTCTTGATATAATTATATAAGGCCCAGCCCCAATGATCCTACAGTCAAAGGGTTCAGCCTCTATATGGACTAGATTACAGGTGACAAAGAGGTCAAAGATCAAATCTCGATGAAGTGATCTGGGAATGATTTCCTTGATATACAATTTATCCCAAAGATTTCCGATCACCCTTTAATACGAATGAGGGTACCTTTTAAAAAAAAAGTAATCCTCGTTCCTACACATTATAATTAAGTCGTTAACAACCATGATTTTATATGTAATAATTAAAATAATTGGGACACAGGATAAGTAAGGTAGAATTTTTTTTTGCGTTCATTACTGTCTACCGCTTGTGGTCAGTTTTATTCAAGCCATATATTTCCCAATACCGGCTTGCTAGGCCTGTCGTAGCTTCATATGTCTTTAATCTAACTTAAGACTAGAACAGGCACAACACCCAGTCCTTGGCAGTTAATTCATCAATGTGACAGGGTAAACCCACATTTCACCAATGATACACTTTTCGGTTATGCAGTGAATTGAACATGGAACCCTTAGTTCAGTAGACAGAAATGCTACCAACTGAGCTAAGATGTTGGACTGAAGTGATGGGAATGATTTTCTAAATACACAATTTATACCAACAGTTTTTCGATCACCACAAACATGAATGCGGGTGCCTTTTAAATAAATTATCAACCTCATTCCCACATAATATAATCAAGTCGTTAACAATCATGTTTATAAATGTAAGAGTTAGAATACTTAAACAAAGACTTTTTTTTTTAATATTGAATATTATATTATTATTTTTTTAGTCCTCAAATATAGAATGTCTTTTTTAGGATTATAGGATTTAAAAATCCAAAAAAATCGATCCCTACTAACGGGAATGAACACCGTTACCTGGAAAGGACACCCAGGCCTTCTGTGCAGATGGAGGGGCAAGACACCAGTTTTATGGCGATGCGGCCGACCATCGACGGGTAGTGCTGCCTCATCACCAACTCAAACGCGCCACGGAATGATTGTGATGTCAGATTTCTTCGCCGTCAGGTCAACGTTGGCGTCTGCACATTTAAATAAGTCCACTTTTGATCAATTCACAACATAATTATTTTTTTTACTAGAAAAATTATCATTATCATCATGAACCGTTAACAAAAGCTCACCGCCCTAAACCATAAAAAAAAAATATTGGTTTAAATAATCGATGCGCAAAATGCCGATTGTAGGCTTACAAATGTGCTAGAGTCGGCCGAGGATTGGATTAGTAATCAGCACAATCCCGGCCTTAATTTTAACCTTTTTCATGATTACGAAACAAAAAACATAGGGAAATATTTGTATGAAAAAAGTGTGATGATAATGTAAAGTAGAATAGATTACATAAAGATGAGTTAAATACCCAATATTCATCACCAGACATAAAATCTCACAGTTTATAGTGGGCAAGTCACGCAGTGCTAATGGAAGAAACTAGAATTGCATTGACAATATTAACTGGCAAACCTAATGGTAAGAGACCCGTGGGGAATCCTAGAGGCAGACGAACAGGATAGCATTAGAATGGACCTGAAAGTGATATGGTGTAATGAGGTGGACTGGATAGAACTAGCTTAGGATAGGGATACGGTGTAATGAGGTGGACTGGATAGAACTAGCTTAAGATAGGGATAGGGTGTAATGAGGTGGACTGGATAATACTAGCTCAATATCGAGATAGGGTGTAATGAAGTGGACTGGATAGAACTACAGTAGCCCTATGGCTTCTTTGGTGCTGACTGACAGCTCATAGCTGACTTCTGACAGTCAAAATTTAGGTATATACCTAAATTTTGACTGTCAAAAGTGACAGCTGCTAGACACATGTTTCTGCAGATCATATGGTTCGGTGTAGGGATACATAATTTGGCCTGGTAACTTTTCAAAGCCATCATCTGTCAGCTGTGAGCTGTGAGTCAGCACCAAACAAGCCATGGGGCTACTGTAGCTTAAGATAGGGATTGGGTGTAATAATGCGGACTGGTTCAAACTAGCTCAAGATAGGGATAGTGTCTAACGAGGTGGACTGGATGGAACTAGCTTAAGATAGGGATACGGTTTAATGAGGTGGACTGGATATAACTAGCTTAAGATAGGGATACGGTGCAATGAGGTGGACTGGATAGAACTAGCTTAAGATAGGGATTGGGTGTAATGAGGTGGACTGGATAAAACTATATCAAGATAGGGATAAGTGGCGTACTTTTGAAAGTGTGGCTATGAACTATCAAGTTTCTCATGCTATAAAATAAGTATTTTAACTTTTATTTGTCATTCATTAATTTATACAATTCTTTATATCTATTTAATTACACATTACTTCAGGTTTAATACAGTTAATTTCATTCATATAATATCTAAATAAAAGGTGAACCAAGCTTGAGATCTATCTGGTGATCTTGTGTCGATGACTCACTAACCTAGGACACTCCCCGCGTGAAGGGCCAGCAGCAGGACGGTAGTTTTACACGCGGTACTGTTCACGCCAAACATGACGGGCGAGCCGGGACAAGACATGTCTACGCTCGCCATACCAGTGTGTACTCGACCACGTTCGCTAACCACGCGCTGTAGGAATGTGTGGCAGAAGATACTGTNCTCATTACATGACCATACCAGCTAAGCCTTGCTTCCTCTACTATCTCATGTACTCCAACATCCCCATTACATGACCATACCAGCTAAGCCTTGCTTCCTCTACTATCTCATATACTCCCGGTGGCCCCAATCTTGCCATGACAACGTCATTCCTAATCTTGTTTCTTCTCGTGACAACTAGCATTGTCCTCACAAACTTCATAAGCAAAGCCTCCAGTTTCCTAGTCTCTCTTACAGCTAATGTCCATGTTTCTGCTGAATATGTGACCATGAGTACAAAGTACGCCCTGTACAACACTTTCTTACACTTCAAGGGCACTTGTCCTTTCCATAGGTTTCTTACACATTAGCAGAACATCTCCCACATCTACCCTTTTTATCATTATATATTTTATACACCCACCTAGAATGATCCAACAGATGGAGAAAAAATCTAGGGTCGTGGATAAAGAGTTATGTTTTAGAAGAGTTTTTAAGACCCTTCTGAGATAATTTACATTAAAAAAGTGGTGCCTTTGTGTGATGTGAAATAAGGTGATTGAAAAATAATGTCAATGTTGTCCTGGATGATAATGACCCTTGTATTGTTGGAATAACAAAACGACCCACTTCGCACTTCGGTGTACACATGGTTTAAGAAACTACTCTCGCAAAGTCACAAAAGGCTAGACTGTTTATGATGGAGAGATTGTGGTTCAATCCCAGTTGAGTGCACTGAGGGTGGTTTTTCCACTCTCTTTCTTCAAGCAAATGTTAATACCGTTTTCATGCCTAACCCATTGATGTAATTAGTACATAAGTGTATAACCCAAGCGGGTTAGTAAGATGCAGTGCAAAAAATAAAGCATAAACACACACACTGACGGGCATGCGATCTTACTTTACATCCGTTACTGTTCCCAAGGCATATATTTTCCCAATACAGGCTCACTAGGCCTGTCGTAGCTTCATATAACTTATAATCTAACTTAAGACTAAAACAGCCACAACATCCAGTCCCCAATTGTTAATTTATCAATGCTAAGAGGTAAGCCCGGACATCATCAATGATACATTTTTCGGTCATGCCGGAAATCGAACCCGGGACCTTTAGCTAAGTAGGCAGACACACTACCAACTGAGATAAGGTGTCGGATGGGCGTACGATATAAATTATAAAATTGTTTTGTCTGCTTTTTTCACTAAAGGAGTGGTCAGATTTCGAATCCTGTCTGGGTGTACTGAGGTGTTTTTTTTTAAATAGTTTCCTCCCCTTTCTAAACGCAAATGCGGTTGCATCTCTATCATACTCTACATTTCACATCCTAAGCCTACCAGTGTGAGTATGTGTGTATCCCAGACGAACAGTGCATGAAAACCAAGACATACCTTGCTTCTCAGGGTCCGCGGTCGGAGATGTTGAATCGAGATCCTCCTCGGTGAGAAGATCTAACGAGCTCCATTTTGCCAGCGAGGTGCTGTCCCCCAGATCCTCTATGGTCAACACACAACAAGACATGACTACTCGCAAATGTTCCGACATCACCTTGACATGTCCATGAAAGAAAGAATGTCACTCTTTTGTCATTTATTTATGTGCGATAGCTAACGTGCACTTTTCTGTAGCGACTGATTATATCAGCACACAGAATTTCTATGAGCAAGAGCGAAAGCGATTACTAATTTCGCCAGGAAAGTAATTTTCACATCACTTCCAGGGTTCTTTTACATGCAAAAATTGAATTAGGACCGATAGATTTACTACTTCCTCTCTGAAAGAAGTTATGCTATAGATTTTTATTGCTCGACCATGCGATAAATTAAGCAGGTGCAACGTTATTAAAATATCTAATGAAATTTTTTTTTTAAATATAAATACTATTAAACCTTGTCCTTTTAGGATATTAATTAAATTAGCGTTGGCATGTTTTTGGAAGCTTTAAAAAAATATATATTCAGTCTAGAGTACTTATCTATTATTGATTTAACTCTATCATTGCACTAATAAAATAGAAACTTTAAAATATATATTTTAAATATATGGTACTTACACGCCATATTTAATGATGAGGTGTCGTTGTATTTAATGGTATACAAAACCTCTTTGGACCTATTAAAATATTCCCGAGGTTGTTGTTTTATTGGATGCATTATTTATATTTAATTTTTTATTTATTTATTTAGCACCCCTTCCTAATACACGTTCGGCTTGTATGCTTAAGTACTAATTACACTAATGGGTTAGGAATAGGGAAGGCTGAATTTAGAGGAAGTGAACCCGAATTTGCATGGAGAGAGAGAGAAAGAGAGAGAAAGAGAGAGAAAGTGGAAAACCATTTAAGAAAAACCACCCCCAGTTAACCCAACCAAGATTTTAACCTCAATCTCCCCTTGCTCGGCAGTCTAGCTTATCACGATACTAGCATGTTAGCTAACTACGCCAATGAGGCGGGTCATTATATATATTGTTTTGTCTTATAGTATTGAAAGGACTGCCATGGCAGTATAATGAATGTAAAATGCAATAATACCAGTTAAAGAATAGATATGTTACCACTGAATATAAATGTATAGTGAAACATGTCGTGTGCTTGCAACATGTATAGTATTTTATTCCTTTATCCTTGAAGACAGTATGATTACATGGCAAAGTGACATGATTCATAAATGGGCTGAATGGGCACATAATTAATGGTGCAAATTTTCTCCCAAACTACAGCCGCTCTCTTTAGCGTATTGGTGACCTGGCGGTCTAGGGGTAAGGTGTCAAACTTCTGTGCTGGCGGCCGGGGCTCAATCCTCGATCCCAGCACAGATTTATCTGATTACCAAACCCCTTCCTTCACCTCTGACAAAGACATCTTGTGAATGTGAGGAATGCCAAGTCTCCACCGTGGTTCGGATCCCACCTTAAACTGTAGGTCCTCCATTTCATCTCACAATCACCCTACCATTACACATTAGCGTAAGTGCGTATAACCCGAACGGGTAGTAAGACGCGGTGCTAATAATAATAATAATAATAATAATAATAATAATAATAATAATAATAATAATAATAATAATAATACTCCTTGTGCACACCTCCCTTGACACAGCTTCNACGCGGTGCTAATAATAATAATAATTGTGTAGTATGGTTCTGTAATGAATTTAGTGATTAAGTCAGCAAGTTGGTTCTGAAAGTGTATATTTAAAATGGGATGGAAGAAATTGCAAGGTATGGTCTGTATTTTTTTCGATCTTCATGACCCAAAAAAAAAAAAAATATGCTGAACCAAATAAATCAAATATTTCTTTAATCGATACAGTGTCATAACTAGGGTGAGGCAGGTGGGGCACATTCCCTGGGCACTAAATTTTGTAACAATAAGCGTAATCGTCATCAAAGACAATTTCTCTCTCTCTCTTTCTCTGTATTTTTGTCGTTCTCTGTTTTTTCTTTTTCTCTATCACTCTCTCTCTCTCGCGTGGCAACAGTAATATAGCCACTACTATATACGCAGAAAACAAATGGGCATCGAGTCATAATGATGATGATGATGATGATGTTCCGACCCCTCGTGTCCTTAAGGATAAATGCATTTAGGATGATCTTGTCCCTCCCCTTGACTACTATATAGACATAGACATATAAGTGGTGCACCTACCTTTGATGGCAGGAATTAGGAATCCCGCTGTCAGCCACACATAGGGGGAAGAACACAGTCGGAAGAGTGCACAGCACAAAAGAAATAAAAGAGAAAAAGAAAGAAAGAAGAAGAAAAAATGAGAATCCACTACACGAAAAAACACAACTACAAATCACACACTCACCAACATCCATGCACTATTAATGTTAAAATTATGTACAGTGATATAAAAAAAAAAAATATGGTTGAATCTCCTGCTACCAGGCCATATCTGACAGATGTACAACTGAAAAGTACTAGAATTTTTTGTGCCTGATTTTAAGGGTTCCTGGTTTGATTCCCAGCATGGCCAAAATATTTATAACTGGTGAAATGTGGGTTTACCCTTTCACGGTGATAAATTAATGGCCGGGGGACTGGATGATGTGCCTGTCCTAATCTTAAGTTGGATCATAAGGAAGGCATGTGAAGCTACGACAGTCCTAGTAGACCGATAGTGGAAAATATATGGCTTGAATAAAAGATCGGCCCAGGTCACTGGCTGAAAATGGTGATGGATGTCAAGAAAATGTACCTCATCTTAATACCTGTCTGGGATGTACGCATTTAATTATACCAAGGAACCCATTTCGGTGTTTTAATGGTGCAAGGCAGTGGTCACCGAATGGCGGACCGCGGCCCGCACCCAGACCTCAGGGACATTTTAAGGACCTTGACGAGAGAGTGATAAACAGAATAAATTATGCTATTTCAGCGGTGGGCCGGTAGTAGATATGGAAGGCCAGCAATAATAAATAAGTAAAATAACTAAAAGGAAAGAAAATTACGTTTTTTAAATATGTAGTATAGTCCTATAGGGCTTAAACTGTTGTTTTGCCAGACCACGGCAAGTATGTCAGATTTTTAAAATGGACCTACGTCAAAAATAATTGGGGATTCCTGGTATAAGGGGTCACACTCACCATAATCTAGAATTACAATGATGGGGAAATCTGGTTTGAATCCTGGTCGGGCGTACTAAGAGTATATTTTTACCTAAATAGTTTTCCACTCTCAATGGACCCGAATGAGGGCACACTTCCTCTAAATTCAACCTTCCTTGTCCTTAACACATCAGCGTAGTCAATACCTATGTGTATAGCCCGAATGGGTAGTAAGACGCAGTTTCAAAAAAAATGTGCTAAGGATGAAGAAGGTAGAATGTTAAAAGAAACACCTACATTTGATGTGACATCTATAGTATGATTCTGGTTGGAGGAACAGTTGAAGTTAGCTACTAAAGTTACTAAAACAATTTTAATATAGCCATAGAACGAGTCATGATATCTGTTGTTATTTATTTTGAGAGATATGATCATTACCTATAAAATAACACAAATAAAATAGCATAATGTTTGCAATATTGGCCGCAAAGAAATATGATTGAATTTTCACTATCATTCTTCCAACCAAACTCAAAGTATAGTTCAAGCTGCATTACCTAAACATTAGTTTGTTTATTTTATTTATTTGCGGTATTTAACGTGCACTTTCTGAACCGATTGATTATATCAGCACACGAGAATTTCTATGAGCTAGAGCGAAAGGGCCTACTAATTTTGCCAAGAAACGCATTTTTCACATATCTTCCAGGATTATTTTACACGCCACAATCGAAATGGGACCGATGGCTTCACTTCCCCTCGGAAGGAAGTTGTACTATAGATTTTTATTGTTCAAGTAAAATCTGTTGACTCTGGCTGGGTTTGAACCCACAAACATCGGGTCCTGAAACAGGCACTTTACCCAAAAGACCGTCGAGGTCAACCTAACTAAGCTGCTTGTTATCCATAAGGTTAAAAAAAAAGATCTTAAATAGCCGACCATTACTTTATTTTACAGTGGCATCAGTGTTAAGTGTGAATGTAGTTTCTTTCTTCATTGAAGAAAGCAGATTTAGTAATTTACCACTTGTATGATATGACCCAGTAGCTGATACCAACTTCAATTATATGAGAAGTATATTTGTTTAGCAATGAGGAGCCACAATGGCTAAATGATTTTATAATAATGGTGTACCTTCTTAATTAAATTTTTACTTATTAGTTTATTTTCACTTTTTTTTAATTCTTGATCATTATCTATTATTTTAATAATATGATATATCCCTCACACAGGTAAAACCATTCGACAAATATGTTACTCTATAAGAGTTTGTTTCAAATCTCAAACGCCCGCAGGGGGAATCAGGTCCGGGACTTTTTTTTTGTTTGATGTGCCAATACTCTTACCATCGAGCCAACCAGGCCCGTAAGACCAATATGGATGGTTTAGTAGCGAGAGAATTTGCACTCTAAGCCAAAGGGTTTGAGTTTGATCCATGTAATAAGTTTTAAATTTTGTTTTACAGATACTTAACACAAAATATCCTTTATTGCTAATTTGTTGCCATTTCCAGGTATTATTCATATATCCGTGTTCAGGTAACATTTTATAACTATAAGGTTGTTAGCACTTTTAATCAGTGATAGCTTTTATACGAGGGCTATTCCAAAATCAACCTTTGATGTTATTATAAAATGCCAAAGAATCTTTGGAGGCCGATCCAAAACAAAAGGTGTGAAATACTCACCAAGGGTTGTCACTCTTCGGCACAACAGCGCTCGGCCCCACAAGACTCACAAAAAAAGGCTTCACTCGAGTAGTTAAACCGGGAGATTTTTTTATCATCCTCCATACAGCCTGGACTTGGCGTCGAGCGACTACCGTTTCTTCAGAAAGACTGACATTTTGAAACCAATGGAAATCTCGTCGATAAAGAGTGTCCGCAACTGTCTGGGTAACGTGGTGGTGCCGTTCCTTGACGGGGGAATGAAAAATATGGTGCCACGGTACGACAAGTGCCTGACTATGTGGAAAAGTAATGCAGATATATATATAAGTTTTGTATATAAAAATTTTTTATCTCCATTTTTTGTTTACCAGACAATCAGAGGTTGATTTTGGAATAGCCCTTATAGTAAGTTCTGAATAGCTATCTGGACTGCCACTGCAGGCGGCCAGAAAGTCAAGACAGAATTTTAATCCCAACAAGAACTATTCAGATGGGCATTGTATTAAACACACTTGACGACCTTGGCTAGATAAAAGGCCTTCAAATGATAATCAAAATAAAGTACGGGACAAAACAGAATATGTTTTAACTATTTAACTATGATTAATTCATTTATGTGTAGGCATATTTCATGTCAATTTTTTTGCAAATATGTTTTATCTCAAGATCAGAACAAAATAAGATTTTTAAAAAAATTGAAAATAATATTAATGAATAGATTTATATGGATCTACAAGGTAATGTAATTAAACTTATCCTTAATATTTAACCAATTTCAATTTATTGTTTCAAATATTTAATTTAACCAACCTGATTCCAAATTGTACCTATTCAACTCAAAATATGATTCAAGTACAGGTATACCTCGCTTCATTAATACAGTTTTTTTCAATTTGTGCGTACACTTGACTTGCTCTTAGGGGAATTTTCAGTGATTTTAATTCCAGCAATAATATATTATAGATCTTTTTTATGTTTATTTTTAGGTCTAGTGGTATTGCACACTTACAGGTAGTAAATGATAGTCTAAATATGTTTTTAAGATTGTATATGTACTGGTATGTGAAAAAAAAATTGTGTGATTCTCTTTACATCGGTGTTCTGGAACCTATCCCGCAATATTAGCGAGGTATACATGTACAGGAAGTTATTGATAACTTACTAAAACCAATTTGCTCAAAATTATGATGTATGCTACTAACAATTATGGTTTTTCAACATAGAAAACAGCATATGCATGCATATCAACCTGTTAATAAAAAAGTTTTTACTATAGATACATAAATCCCTTTTTATTAACAAACCTGTACAAAAATACAATACAGCCATCTCTCGATCCAAACGGATTTCATTCGAGCAGTTTTGGAACAACACTGAAATAATATTATTAACATTTTCACATTTGTTTAGAATTATCGGGTTAAAAATTAATTGCCAATGAATTTGTGTAGGTTGAGAGTATGACAATAAGATAGCACTTCCGTGGAAAAACTTTCCGAGGAAAGTCACCTCACTCAGCTCTCTTGTTGTCGTAGTGTAAGTGATATTTTATTAAATGTATTGTAAATAACAAATAAGCCCAATTTAAAATAAAACTTTGTGAAAGAAATATATTAATGTTTAAGGATTTTTTTTAGATATCATTTCTTCTGATACTTTCCATTTCCTTAATTTATGGGAAAATTAAGGTTGGTTTGCGCATTATTGATTAAAGGCGATTTTCAAGAATACCATTTAATCGAGAACTGGGTGTATTTCCCTAAATGAATTATATTCATGAAACCTTGTATTAGAATGGCTCATGATTTGACATAGAGTTTGGAATGTTATTTGCAGTATGTCTAGCAAAGTTGTCATATTCTACACTTAATATACGATAAATAAACTGTAAATTGAGTGAGAGAAAGACAGAAATAGAAGAATACAAAGAGGAGACAACTCGTTATTATTACGTTACCACATACAAAAAATCCCCATAATTAGCCATTATATGTTAAGTTAGTAAAAACAATTCCAAGGTGGCAATCGACTAAACAATGGATGTACCATATTTTCTAAGGATATGCGAGTAATTAAATTTTTGGGCCCAGGAGGAGTTTTTAAAAGATACTCAATTAAAGCACAACAGATGTGTGGACTTGAAAATTTTAGCTTGTTGTTTAAGATGGATTAAATAGGCAAACTACTATAGTTGTTAAGCACGGTTACAGCCGCATATAAATTAAATATTCTTTAAATTGAAAAATGACACATGGACAAGGGAAATTGAACCGGCAACTTTTGGTTTAGTACACCAATGCTCTTAGCACTGAACTATCCAGAAGTTGCACTCTGCTCAGGGTCTTTCTTCACTCAGATTTTAAGGCGGTCTTTGAAATCATCAGTTACAATTGAACAATCGAATGATCACGAGCTACCAAATAAAATAACCACCTTCTACTCAATTTAAAAAACTTGATATTTCGACTTTAATATCTTGGTTATTTAATTAATCTTGTGGTATGCAACTGTACAATTGTCACTATACTATCAGTATAATAAAGCCCTACAGAGTCAAAAGTGGCTGCGTTATCCGATAGCTCGGCATCATTTTAGATCGTTCACGTGTAGCTGAATATTTCCCCGCAACCATCACAGACTCTGCTTTAAAATATGAGTGAATAATGACCCTGGACACTGGACGACTCCTGGATAGCTTAGTGGTGAGAGCATTGGTGCACTAAGCCAAAGGTCTTGGGTTCGATTCCCGTGTCCACATGTCGTTTTTCAATTCAAGGAATGTTGTTATTTGAGGCAATTTTTCCTTGCTCTAATATATTTCTGGTGATGGATGACTCAGTGTTTACTATCACCTCCACGTTTATATATAGTACATGTGAAATGTGTAGTTAGAAGGACCCAAGAAATAGGGTATTAAGTAGGCATCTGATTTTGCACTGGAAATTGTCTTAGAGTTGTTTGTTTGTGGTTCATCCCCCAACATTATTAAAGGATAAACTCAACAATCAAGCCCCATACCACTAATTTAACACTTAATTGAATGTATTAGTGCTATAATGAATGGATCAAACCAAAAGGTTTACATTTAATTAAAATTACTATTCTCAATTATTTTATTATCTTTTATGTACATTTTTTTTTCTAAGATTCGAGATTCAGAGGTAAAATAGAAATTTGGATTCGTAAAATAATGAATTCAACTTGGGGGCTTCGAGCTTAAGTTTTTTTTAATATAAGTCGATCTCAAGCGAGCTTTTCATAAAGGTCTCGAGTATCGAGTCAAGCTTTGGATTGAATAAATATATAATTTTAAAACCTAATTATGTTAGTAAAAAAAACCAAATATTTATTAATATTATTTTAATTATTTTGAATGAAATAAGAAACAGATATTTAAAATAAAATATGTTTTAAGCTTGTTTTTAAATAATAATAAAAAAAATCAATAACATTAATGATTTTTAAGATGTACATAGAACACTTTTGTATTATGCTGTACTTAATACTGTCTTTCACTAAGCTTATTTTCTGTTCTAACAGCCCTAAAGAGAGATGTTCTTTCCCATTTCTTATTTATCTATTCTTAAAACTCTCCTCCACTCAACAACCAGTTTACTCATTTGCCGACCTTGACATTCTAATGACCATCTGCCGACCTTGACATATTAATATTTTTTTTTCATCCCTCTCTACCCTCCCTCTCCCCCTTTACTTCTTTCCCTTTGTGTAATATTTCACAAAACAAGTCCCAACAAGTAGAGACAAGCATAAACAGTGAGTCATTCACCACCAGGCAAAGAAATAACCTTTTTTTCAAGAACTTTGGAAACTGTGAGCCTATAAACATGTTGCTCCTGATCTTGAGTAGGAATACTCGCAGGTCCCTAGATCCAACACAGCTCTAAATATACAAACACTCGATACAAACACAAGACAGACGCCATACTTTCCCATTTCTTATTTATCTATTCTTAAAACTCTCCTCCACTCAACAACCAGTTTACTCATTTGCCGACCTTGACATTCTAATGACCATCTGCCGACCTTGACATATTAATATTTTTTTTTCATCCCTCTCTACCCTCCCTCTCCCCCTTTACTTCTTTCCCTTTGTGTAATATTTCACAAAACAAGTCCCAACAAGTAGAGACAAGCATAAACAGTGAGTCATTCACCACCAGGCAAAGAAATAACCTTTTTTTCAAGAACTTTGGAAACTGTGAGCCTATAAACATGTTGCTCCTGATCTTGAGTAGGAATACTCGCAGGTCCCTAGATCCAACACAGCTCTAAATATACAAACACTCGATACAAACACAAGACAGACGCCATCACAATCGCACACTACAAATCACACGTAGAGTTAAAGAGTGCAGGACCGAGATACGATACGTACGAGCAAACATACCCTGGCAGTCAAAGAACTCCTCGTCGCTGGCAGAGTCCGAGTCCCTCACGATGCTCTCCATCCGCCAGTTGGCCATCTGAAGGTCAAAACTCTTGCCAGAGCCTGAACTGGGGGAGTGGAGGGCGGCCTTGGAGTTGCTGCGGGACCAGAGACACCTCCTGCTCTCCAGATCGGCCGCCGGGTCATCGGGGTGTCTGCCACTGATAAAGCGTACAAGTCGGTCAGGAACAATGTCATAACCCGCTTCGGCAAATATATGTGTGTGTAAAACTGATATGTTAAAATACTTGAATAGTATAATAAAACTAGGCCTTTACAAATAAGAATCGCCATTATCGTGGAGAGAGGATGGGAAAACCACAACAATAAATCACTTGTCAAAACCCACTCTCAGTTCAATGAGCCAGGATTCAAACCTTTACCTCCTAGTCAACAACTACCTGCTAATCATGCATTCGCTCACTCGCCAGTTTGGCCACTCAGTCATTCAGTTGCTTGTGCACTCGCCAGTTTAGCCACCCAGTCATTCAGTTGCTTGTGCACTCGCCAGTTTAGCCACACAGTCATTCAGTTTCTTGTACACTCGCCAGTTTAGCCACCCAGTCATTCAGTTGCTTGTGCACTAGCCAGTTTGGCCACCCAGTCGTTCAGTTGCTTGCGAACTCACCAGTTTGGCCACCCAGTCATTCAGTCGCACGCTTGTCAGTCTGGCCGAACCCTAAGGTGTCACTATCACAATATACTGGATTGTCGACGAGGAGATCAGGGTTTAATTCTTAGTAGAGTGTAACAAGGGTGGTTCTCCCTAAGCAATTCATTAAAAAAAATTGAGTGAAGCAGGGGAGTTCCCTCTCACCATTAATATTTGTAATTGTAATGGAAATGGTCATGAACAAAGTGCCAAGGAAACTCGAGGAGGAAATAATGAAAGCCGTGATGTTTGCTGATGACTTGATGGTAAAGAGGGAGAAGGAAGAGTAATTGAAGGAACAGCTACAGGAATGGAATCAGGAAGTGAAAGAGTGTGAAATGAAATATAGCATGGCAAAGTGTCAAGTGATGGTAATAACTTTAAAGAGTAATACCTTGGATTGACATCGGTAGGAGAATCTTCTGGACTTGCTTCTTCCGAACTAACGGCCGTGCTTATCCCCGAGACAGTGTCGGACTTCTTGACGGCGGGCGGGCTGGACATCTCCAGCTCGGTCTTTTCGATACTGCCCAGCGTCGCCTGGAGGGTCTTGGCGACAGAGGAGTCCTGCGGGGTGCTCGCCGAACCCCCGCAGTTGCTGGAAGAGGGGTAGTTGTCCTCCAGCTCGTCGCCAGACTCTTCCGCACCCTCCGCCTCCCCCGACCCCATCTTGTGCTTGAGCGCTTCCTGCGTCTGACGCTCTATCTGCCGGATGTCGTCCATTGTCAACCCTTGCCACTCATCCTGCCAAGCCCAGGCTTGACGATGTGCGCGGACCATCGTCTTCCTCAGCGCTGCAAAGAGAGGTCACAGTTGGGGAGTTGAGAGAGTCACCATTTCAGGTTTGCATGGTTTGGGGAGACTTGAGGGATGTGTTCTAAAAGAGTGGTATTCAACATGGGGTATGCAAATACCTCTTAGAAAGTATGCAAGATTTAAAAATATATAATTTATGTATTTTTCAATTAAAACTTATTATTTAATATATTGTTTTGACCCCATTCCCTGGTGAGTGTTTAGCTCAGTAATCTACACAGGCCCTGGTGTCGTTTTATACTCATATAGTCTGATCCGACACATATTTTCGCTACTAACTTATTTTCTAATTTATGGCTTTATTCATGGCTATAGTATAGCATTGAACTGGTAGCCCCATCTATTAGCTTCCATATGAAGTATTTAGACTAGCTAGAAGTACAGCGGTTCATTGATAGATGGCACTACAATAACTTATTGCAATGAACCGTCGATTCCAGAGAACGTTCATGCAAACAAAGACGTTCAACGCCTGCGCCGGGGAAGGGGTTAATGTAATTTATTCTATTTATGGTACTTTAGATCAATGTTAGGCCATCAATCTTGCCATTATATTGCTGCAGCTCTCTACTTGTGCCCAACCTGGGTCACATCCTTTAAATCTTTGTACCTTCTTCTGCCAACTTCCTTCTCTATCTGATTCATGTTCTCCAGCCTTGGTCTCCTTGATTTTATCCCTACCGCATCGCCTTCAACTGTATGATTATCTTCATTAAGCTATCATGTCTCTTTTATGCCCTACCGTGTTAACTCTTCTTTGCTGTATACATGGTGTCTACTCAATTTGACCAATGAAATCCCCGACCTTTTCCCCGACATTAACTTTACCACAGTGGTACTATCTTTTATTCATTCTTATGTGGTGTGGTGATAAAAAAAAATATATATATATATATACATACAGTAAACTCTCAATTATCCGCTTTACAGCTTAATCATGGCCAGCAAGAAATATGTTTTTGAAAAACTTGGCGTTGATGGCGAATACAGGGCTACCAATTATTGTAATCAGTAAATCCCAAGGGAAGAGATAATGCCCAGTGAGGCAAAAAGTATGTGCAAGGGCAACTGCACTGGAATGGACTCATAACCTGCTTTATTATCCGGAACAGGAGGTTACGGAAAATACGTACCGGGATAAGGAAAAATGAAGCAGCTGCAATAAAGCAGAAAACTAATGCAAACTTTTTTAAGTGATGTGTCCATTTTAAAGTATACCGTACATTGATTTAAAGTGGGCTTCTTAATTACTGTACATTGATTTAAAGTGTTGTTGTTGTTTTTAATTACTATACTTTGATTTAAAGTGTTGCTTTTTTAAATTATATAAGTGTGTGAAATATAATGATGTGTTCACAAATGCAATCACGATAGGGGAGTACTTAGTTTGAAATTGTTGTACCTCTTGCTCAGGCAGCCTTGTATCTTTCCTCCGCACTCGCACCGGCCGCTATAACCCCTCCCTACTGCCTGGACCGCTCGATCCATGTTATCTGAGCCGGCCGCTCTAACCCCTCCCTACTGCCTGGACCCTTCGCGGTCCATGTTTTCCGAGCCGTCCGTGACGCTCTTACCTCTGTAATCAACTCCCTTCTTCCTATTGGCTCGCTTG
>CABFOW010006039.1:0-11371 GCA_902141385.1 Timema californicum
CCTGGGGCTACTATGGTTGATCTTGGTGAAACCACAAACAACCAATAATGAAACCCCAAATGTAATAGGACCGGGTGCAAGTGTAATTAGTGGCAAGTAATTTGTTAGTTACTGTTAATTTGGTTAAGTGTATTTAGTGGCAAGTAATTTGTTAGTTATTGTTAAATTGGTAAGTGTATTTAATGGCAAGTAGTTTATTGGTTACTGTTAATTTGGTAAGTGTATTTAGTAGAAATTAATTTGTTAGCTACTGTTAATTTGGTTAAATGTATTTAGTGGCAAGTAATTTGTTAGCTAATGTTAATTTGGTAAGTGTATTTAGTAGAAATTAATTTGTTAGTTATTGTTAAATTGGTAAGTGTATTTAGTAGAAAATAATTTGTTGTCTACTTTTAAATTGGTAAGCGTATTTAGTGAAGACTAACTTGTTGGATACTTAGTCTGGCGACTGGTTGTGTTTTCAAGTGGTTCATTATGGACGATAAGAGATGACAATATAATCCTGGTTATCTGCGAGGACAAAAGAGGATCGTAGAACTTGTCAGAGTTCGTTTATTACCGAGCAGTTTGAGGAGAACCACGCCCTGCAAATAAACAACACGATAATACCCCACGTTCTCGCTGCCCCTCAGGAGATAGGCCACCGGATGAACCCCACATTAACGTGGACTGAACAAGCTACTGCCATGTTTAAAAAAAGAGAAGATGGAAATATTATATATATACCCTTTTCCCCCCTTGAAAGTAGAGGCTACATGTTATCACAAGAACTTCCTTTGATTCTTTTCTTTCTCTTCGCCTTCAACTCTCTTATTTTTATTGATCTTAGGGAAATTAATTAATTAAATTAATTTAATTAATTAATATTTAGCACCGCGTCTTACTACCCGTTCGGGTTATACGCTTTAAGTACTAATTACGCTAATGGATTAGGATTTGGGAAGGTTAAATTAGAGGAAGTTAACCCGCATTTGCGTGGAGGGAGAGTGGAAAACCATTTTAGGAAAAACCACCCCCCCCCAGTTCACCCGACCGGAGATTCGAACCTCGATCTACCCGTCCTCAGAAGTCGTGCTTCAACGTGACAAGCGCGTTAGCCGACTACGCCACCGAGGCGGGTCTTAGGGAAATGATTGAAATAAATCTACACTACACATAATCCCTCAATACAGCACTGTCCCAGGTTCAAACCTCGAACCAGATATGTTCTTAATGAAAGTGTAGGAACTGCACTCTTGGGTTTGTTTCACCAAAAAGTTCATCATCTAACATCCACGTTTATCAAGTCATATATGATGAAGTCATTTTCAGACACGACACTAAAACAGGGTAAAAACTAAAATTAGTATATTCTGTCAATTGAAAAGCGACATCTGGACATGGTAATCGAACCCGAGACCTTTGTCTTAGTACGCCAATGCTCTAACCACTGAGCTATCCAGGAATCGTCCCATGCCCAGGGTGATTCTTTCACCCATATTTTAAGGCAAATTCTGTGATGGACGTGTGTAAATCGTCGGCTACAAATGTGTGATTTTATTAAGATCACGAGCTATCAGATAACGCAACCACCTTCGACTCGGTAACTCAGTGGTAAGAGCATTGGCGTACTAAGCCAAAGGTTCCGGATTCGATTCCCGTGTCCAGGTGTAGTTTTAAATTTACAGAATATGACATCTATGTGTGGGTATAGCCGTAGTTAACAAATTAAATAACTTTGCTGTTTAATCCGTCATGAACTGGACATGGGAATTGAACCCATGTTCGATCCCCACGTCCAAATGGTCATTTTTTTTCACTTAATTAAACCAATATATCTACCCATCATTGGAAATAATTGTGTTTTTATTAGGAGTTAGAGTAAATTACGTTTCATCGAGTGCAAAATGATCAATACATTCTATGGAACGGTTTCGTTTACAACGTTTAAATTATAATATTCTAATTGTGTTAGTAAACCAAGATCTACAGATTGAGGTGCAAGAGCAAAGGTTTCAGAATAGTTTGGTCTTTCCTGGAACTTCACATCCCGGGCGGGTGTATCGAGATTATTTCCTTAGTGGTTTTCTACCTTTTCCTCCACGTAAATAAGAGTGCAATTCTTCTTAATATCACCTTCCTCATCCTCACCCCTGACGATTAGTGAGACGCGATGCACCAAAATACTCAACTTTTATTTTATATAATCGATCGTGCAATGATTTGATGGAAAGGAAAAACAATCATATATGTATTATTATTATTATTATTATTATTATTAGCACCGCGTCTTACTACCCATTCGAGTTATACGCACTCACGCTAATGTGTAATGGTAGGGTGATTGTGAGATGGAATGAAGGACCTACAGTTTAACGTGGGATCCGAACCACGGTGGAGGTCTGGCATTCCCCACATTCACAAGATGTCTTGTCAGAGGTGAAGGAAGGGTTTGGTAATCAGATAAATCTGTGCCGGGACCGAGGATTGAACCCCGGCCGCCAGCACAGAATTCGGACACCTTACCCCCTAGACCACCAGCTCACCAATCAAATATGAAAGGCAGACAAGTTTACAGCAGGCCTTGTTAAGAATAGAATGTTTCCTTTTATTGAAAACTCGATATTATTAATTTTATCTGTTTTTGGTTGAATTCTGAAATTTTATATATCATAAATTACATATTCTTGATACTGCTAGATAAATTCTTATGATATTTAAATTGTAATATTATATAGATCTTGTAGTTGTTTATTGTATTATACTATATTATTTGCAATAGTAAATACATATAATTGTTTTTTATTTATTTGAGGTATTTAACGTACACTGAACCTACTGATTATATAAGCAAACGAAAATGTCTATAAGAAAAACAAATGTTTACCAATTTTGTCAGGAAAGGTATTTTCACATAACTCCCAGTGTTATTTCACACGTCACAATCAACATGGGAAAGATGCTTTAACCCCAACCCCCTCAGGTAGTTGTGCTGTGGATTTTTATCGCTCATGAAAAATCCGTCGACCCCGGCCGGGTTTGAACCCACGAAAGTTGGGTCATTATGTAAGAACTTTGCCCCAAGACCACCGAGATTCATAATTACTGATATAATTATTAATTTAGTAATTTCACTTAGGGTCGGTCTTATGACTACCAGATACATATTGCTATCGGGAGGTAGAGTTAGCTACCAGATAAAGGTTATCAGACACTTTAATATTTTACGCGTCTTATGAACTGAATTTATCTGCCGGATAGCTATCTGTAGGATAAATCTATTTTTATTCAGAGCACGCAAGGTTGGTACTGTTTTTACTGGTGAGCGCATGCGTATAAGCCATGCTGCTACCGCTACAACCTGGCTAGTGGCTACAACGCTCAACATTTGTTAAATAATGGCGGATAAACGGGTGCAAGGAACCAGATGACGTCACGTGGGCTCAGAAGATAAGATGTGTTGCAAGTACTAATTTCGGTGTCTGCCAAAATGTGGGTAATAGTTGGGTACAACCTTTACAAAATTTCATGTATTGTACTCACATTTTGATAATTTGTTCTTATATAAATATAACTCTACAAATAGTTGTCAGTTTATATAAAAGTGTGAATTAAATGTTCTAACTTTATATAGTTAGAGCCCGGACCTGATCTTACTAAACACGTGAACCAAGATTTTAACCTAAAAACAGATTCTGATAGATGAAACCTTATGAAAAACAACGCGTCACTATGGCAACAACCATTTTAACTTTCAGATAAAAGTTATCAGGTACTTAAACTTCCCCATAAAAATGTGATGGATAAATACATTTTATCTGGCAGATAAAGGCTATCTGGCTATCATAAGATGCACTCTTAACTTATCCACCAGATATAAATATTTATCTGCCAGATAAATATTTATCCAGGAGTCATAGACCGGCCCTTAGTTCTGCCAGGATATATAAAAAGTAATTGCACCGCGCCTTGCCACCCGTTCGGGCGGTACGCGTAAGTACTGATTAACATAATGTGCTAGGAATGGGGAAGGTTGAATTTAGTGGAAATGTAACTTCATAAGTGTGGCTGAAAAGTGGAAAGCCTCTCAGTGCAACAGATCTGAATTCGATACTCGATATCGACAGCCCAGGATATTTAGCGAGCGACGTCTTAGACATGTCGATAAGTGATTCCTTCTGACAAAATATTACATATTAATTTTTTATATCTTAAAAAATATATCTATAACTTAAAATTTTAGTCCTTTCCTACATTTATCTCAGCTCAGATGACTATAATTACTATAGGGACATGTTTATTTGTGAGTGTTTTATTAGGTTAGGTTGCACTGTTAAATTTTGTGTCTATACAATGTACATTAAAATTCTATCCCAAGTCTTGATAATATAACCTTTATAAATATTAGAATAAAAATGTTTTGCCTTTTTTTTCAGACAAAGTACTACTACTATTACTACTTTTACTTTCGTTATGTCTTTTGATGTTTGACAAAGCAGAAATGTGATATCGCTTTTTAGAAGAATACGCGTGTATAATGAATAATTCTGTTCAATAATATGTATACAATATAACGAATAAAGGCTTATATCGCCATCGGCATATATATATATATATATATATATATATATATATATATNATATATATATATATATATATATATATATATTACATCATTATTTCACTTAGAAAATGTTCAAATTAATCTCCAGATAACACGAATAATAAATACTTTGAGTATACATGGATAACATTTTATTTCCACAATATATAACAATTTGTTTTAATCAGTTTTACTATAGTTTTAAATTGTAAAGACTTTCAAATAATTGATATTTCTAGCGTAGAAAATTATCCCGAACTCCACGGAATGAATTGAAATCCAACTCTTACCACCTCTTTTTTTTTCTCGAGTAGATATAGACTCCCGCCTTATCCAGACAGGTATATAATTTCAGGTCTAGCTGTAACTTCAGTGTAACTACGACCATCGAGTGAGTCTGACTCCTAAATAACGTTTTGATATTTTTGAGACTATGTTTTATAATGAACTAAATTATACGATCAATGAAAGCGGCCAAGGAATACAATACAAATACAAATATCTCAATTGAAATGTGGGCTAAGTGACTTGAGTTTTTTTTTAATTTTCTTTCAAATACACAGAATGTTTTAAAGGTCATTCCACAAAATTACGTGACATCAAATATTTACTTTATTGGCAAAGATTTTATAAAGTATTTACAAGCATTGCATACACAATGTAAGGTTAAGTGAGTAAAGTGCTTTCTATCGTTTTATTTATATATAATAACTCTTTTACATCTATTGAGAAACAAAATACGCAATGTTTCAACCGTAATAGAATGCATGCAACATTTATTAACTATTTTTAGCTCAGTAATAAATTATGACAAGTTTGGTTAACCTTGGACTTTGATGTGCTAAATAAAGCAACTCATAAAATGTTTATACACAGTTTAGGGAATGTAAAAATTAAAAATGTAGTTTCTACAACTTATATCAAATATACTTCGCGAGCGTTAGATATGCTCTACTGGTAGGTAGGTAATTGTCACCCCTCACATTATATACCTGACTATAAAGTAGGTAATTATTATTATTATTAGCACCGCGTATTACTACCCGTTCGGGTTATACGCAAAGTAGGTAATTGTCCACTTCTCTCTCACAATGTGTCTGACTAGAAGGTTAACTAGTAGATAATTATTCACCTCTAGCACTATATTCTTGACTGGAAGGTTACAAGTTGTTCGTTTCCAGAACAACAAGTACTCCAGTTAATGTTTTTCTTGTTTTATTCTAAACGAGGGTATATTTGTTTTTACTGAGAGTTTGTTTGGTATTTCAATAAAATAGTCTGATACTTTTACCCAATATTTATGTATAAAACTTTTTTCGATAAAATAACTAGAGAGTAAATTGGTTTGAACGTAGCCCCCGGCTAAAAGCAGGAAGTGGATACTCGTATCCTGTCCTATATAGCGTGGGTCGGGGTTTGACTCCCACCGCTCCTCCCGGCTCAGGAAAGGTAAAGCAATGCAACTGCGAGAGGACACAACGTTCACCTACTTGTGGACATTCCTCACTAACTTGTAGTTGAAAGATGTATCCAGGGACGACTGTGACCATGATCAAGGTTTATTTGTAAAAACCTTTATTTTAAGATGCACCCTATTTAAAAAAATATCTTATTCATGTTTAGTGGTACTGAACGCTAATATAAACGGCTCAAGTAGCCTTAAAACTGATATGTACTGTATGTACTGTATTTAATACAGTTACAAATGAAGTAAACACATATTGTGCTGTGCACATTGCACAGTTACAAATGAATTAAACACATCTTGTGCTGTGCACATTGCACAGTTACTATTGAATTAAACACATCTTGTGCTGTGCACATTGCACAGTTACAATTGAATTAAACACATCTTGTGCTGTGCACATTGCACAGTTACAATTGAATTAAACACATATTGTGCTATGCACACTGCACAGTTACAAATGAATTACATTACCAACCATGTGCATACGAAGTTTGAAGCTTGTCAGCAATTATTACATATGTTGTAATGGAGATTATATTTTCTTAGTGGCTTCTTCTTGACCGAGTGGTTAATGAGGTTGACTACATTTATAAACCTAGCTCTGGCGTTGACTCCAAGATTTCTGTACTTGCTTGCTTTTAGTTTGGGTATATTAACCAAATATAGAAAACTTGTGGGGGGTGAGCTCTAATTATAAAATTTTAGGTGGTGAGCATTGGCGTACCAAGCCAAAAAGATACCGGGTTCGATCCCCATGTCCAGGTGTCATTTAAAAAAATAATTAATAATATTGTATTGAGATGCCGTTATCACCGTTGTTAACTAATATAATAGCTTAGCTATTTAATTCACCATAGGTCGAGATAGCTTGTTAGTAATGTATTGAAATAATTGCACATGTTTCGTTGGCCGCACAGTCTATGGCATCACTTTCGCAGTTGAATAGACTGCCAACGACAGGAAGATAGGTGTGCGAATCCATACCCCGTGTACCAGTTTTTTTAATAAAGGGTTTTCCACTCTCCCTCCACTCAAATGTGGGTATACTTCCTATATATTCAACCTTTCTCATGCTTAACTTAGAAACGTAATTATTATTATTATTATTACTATTAGCGCCGCGTCTTACTACCCGTTCGGGTTATACGCACTCACGCTAATGTGTAATGGTAGGGTGATTGTGAGATGAAATGGAGGACCTACAGTTTAACGTGGGATCCGAACCACGGTGGAGGACCTGGCATTCCCCACATTCACAAGATGTCTTGTCAGAGGTGAAGGAAGGGTTTGGTAATCAGATAAATCTTTGCCGAGACCGAGGATTGAACCCCGGCCGCCAGCACAGAAGTCCGACACCTTACCCCCTAGACCGCCGGGTCACCGTTTATTTACTGTCAACGATTTCTACTCCTAGTGATTTTGGTACTAGCGTCGTATTCACTCAATATTTTAAGAACTTTAATTTGAATATTTAATAGATCATAATAATAATAATAATAATAATAATAATAATAATAATAGTAGACCTAGGCTCGGTGTTCACTTACATGTTGAGAACAGTTTCTAATTGGTGGGAAGGTGAGCTGGTTGCCTAGCTAATTGTCGCAGGGGTATTTGTGTGTTATCATATACTGAACCCGGCTCACCTACTCTCACCACACACAACCTTAGCGCAACAAGGGACCATAACAAATAATAAATGTATCTTGCTCGTTAAGAATTGATTGTATCGCGTCTATCCCAGGGGCGTGACATGAACAACGCGGGCCTTGGCGCAACATTTGTTAATTGACCCCCTAAATAAAAAGGTTATTTTTACTTAAAGTGGGTGACCTGGCGGTCTAGGGGTAAGGTGTCAGACTTCTGTTCTGGCGGCCGGGGTTCAATCTTCGGTCCCGGCAAAGATTTATCTGATTACCAAACCCTTCCTTCACCTCTGACAAGACATCTTGTGAATGTGGGGAATGCCAGGCCTCCACCGTGGTTCGGATCCCACGTTAAACTGTAGGTCCTCCATTTCATCTCACAATCNCTACCATTACACATTAGCGTGAGTGCGTATAACCCGGACGGGTAGTAAGACGCGGTGCTAATAATAATAATAATAATAATAACTTCCACATAGGTGGGCACGCGAACTAAACGCCAATCCTATCTAGTCAGGTTTGTCAGGGACGGGAATCCCAGCCGGGTGCATTGAAGGGGATTTCATCTTAGTGGTTTTCCCATCCACAGAAATGCATGCACATTTCCTCTGAATTCTACCCTCTACCATCCCGACTACTTTAGAAGGATCGTTTGGACGAGTGAAACTCGGACGAGAAGTAAGATAAGGGAGAGAATAAAACAAAACAACATCGAGGTCATAATTTAACACACACACACACACACGTGAGCATGAAGTTAAAGGTGTAATTATAGTTTATTCAAGTTCTTGGAGAGGTCGGGGATCCAGTCTCAGTTAGAAGTACGGAGGTGGTTTTTTCCTAAATGGTTTCCCAATTTCTCCTCACACACGCTTACCCCATATTCCTCCATTCTACTCCATCATTGTACTGGGATATTCTGGACGGGTAGTAAGACACGGTGTGCTATATACTACTACTAATGGGTAGTAAGACACGGTGCGCTATATACTGTTATGGATGGGTAGTAAGACACGGTGTGCTATATACTGTTACTGACAGGTAGTAAGATACGGTGTGCTAGATACTGTTACGGACGGGTAGTAAGACTCGGTGTGCTATATACTACTACTAATGGGTAGTAAGACACGGTGCGCTATATACTGTTATGGATAAGTAGTAAGACACGGTGTGCTATATACTGCTACGGACGGGTAGTAAGACACGGTGTGCTATATACTGTTACGGACGGGTAGTAAGACACGGGGCGCTATATTCAGTAAGTATTGAGATGAGTCTCATTTCCATTCCTGGGTTGTCGCTCAGTTTTTAGGACAGCGGCGCTTAATCTTATTTGTGTCACGGACCCCTGTGAGAATCTGACAAAGCCCATGGACCCCCTTACAATAAAAATGGACGTAAACACACATTCAGAAAATTTTGCTTACTATCTATCTCTTTAATATAAAAGTGTCCACCCTTGTAAACCCAAAATCGACCTTTTTTATTGGTCAAAATTCACATATGAGGGTTCTAATAGCAATGAAATGACCTCAAGATGGGCAACCTCTAGTAAAATTTCCGAATTTTAAACCAGAAGTTGCATTTTTTTTTGTTCTCCCTAATATGAAAGTGTCGACTCTTATTGACCCAATATCAACCTTTTTCATTGGTCAAAATTAACAAATTAGAGCTTTAATAGCAATTAGATGACTTGAAGATGTGCGACCGCTAATAAAATTCAGATTTTTTTTTTCAAACTGGAAGTTGTTTTTAATCTTTTAACCAAAAATATGAATTTTCAAAAAAATGAAATTATAAATTATTTACTCAAGGCCAAAATAAAGGTTTATTTAATTGTTACGTAATTTTCTAGTTTACTTTATTGGAGTGTAAATTTATTACATTCACATGGGAATAATATACCAACAATCTTTACAACGAATTAAGTCTCTCACTTCTCATTTTGATGCAGAAATTCAAAGTGTGTGACTCCAGAGTGAACTTTAGTGACTGTTCAAAAGTAAAAAGTAAATGAAAAGGCTGCTGTTGTTTATCTTGAATAAGAAGTTGAAATTGTCGAGTAGTCTTCAACAGTGAAGCACGCGTGTCATCTTTGATATTCAATCTATTTCTATTTATCGTTTTGATGACACCAAGTAATGTGATGATTACCCCGACTGTTGAAGAAACAGGAAACTTTGTAATTGAACCCAAGCTTTGATCTACAATTTGTAATTGAACCCAAGATTTGATCTACAATTTGTAATTGAACCCAAGATTTGATCTACAATTTGTAATATTTTTGTCTTCGGTTCACGGCCCCTCTGAAGCCCACCCACAGACCCCAGTTTAAGAACCGCCTGCCTTAATAGTTCGTTGACAGGAACTTGAAGGAAACGGATTTCAAATATTCAAATCTGCATGTACCTTAACTTTTATACAGCACCATGTCACCCTCAAATATCTCTCTCCCTTTCCCTAGGTTTTCCTACACTGTTTCGCAGCTTTGCTTCGAGTTCTGAAGTTAGGTTTGGTTAGGTTAGGTTGAGTTAGTTTAGTTTAGGTTAGTTTAGGTTAGGTTTCGTTAGGTTAGGTTTGGTTAGTTTAGTTTAGGTTAGGTTTGGTTAGGATTAGTTTAGGTTAGGTTAGTTTAGGTTAGTTTAGGTTAGGTTTGGTTAGTTTGGGTTGGATTAGTTTAGGTTTGGTTAGGTGTGGTTGTATTAGTTTAGGTTAGGTTAGCTTAGGTTAGGTTAGCTTAGTCTGGTATCAATTCAAACAACCGTTCAAAACAACCCGGACCCAATCCAAATAACTGAAAAGGTAGACGAGTCTTTGGGACTAGTTTCTACGTCATTCTTATATCCGGCCCTTGCTCGGGAGATGGCTCCCTCTTCATCCGGCGGGTGACGTGAAGCTACAGTCATCTCTGGCCAGTGATGATGGCGATCTTGTTTGTTCCATTAGCTCTCACACATGAAAGCGATATATCCTGGACTCTCGATGGACGATTCAATGTACTGTTTGTCAAAATTGTGTGATATATGGCTCTACAGTGGTCGTAATCGAATGTTTGGCTGA
The DNA here is from genome assembly GCA_902141385.1 of Timema californicum. NCBI lineage: Eukaryota > Metazoa > Arthropoda > Insecta > Phasmatodea > Timematidae > Timema > Timema californicum. Next base: position 10,758 of record CABFOW010006039.1, read on the forward strand.
TCGGACCATGTGTGTATGATTAATTGTTCCACTTTACTGTCAGCTCATGTCGAGGGTTGAGATAGAACCAAGAACCTATTTTATAAAGACCTCCATTCCCAGATTCGACTCGCCTTGAGCCCGAAAATATTTTGCGTTCTTTTGTCCACACTCCATGGAAAACAAATAATTATTTCTTATGAATTATTAAAAAAATCATTATTTTATTACATTTAATAGGCAATAATTAACTACCTACTTAAAGACGGAATATATAATCAATAATAAGATTTCTGATAGCCTCTCTTCCACCTAATTTATGGTAGCATGGTTTGAGGCGTCGGTGACCTGGCGGTCCAAGGTTAAGGTGTCAGACTTCTGTGCTGGCGGCCGGGGTTCAATCCTCGGTCGCGGCAAAGATTTATCTGATTACCAAACCCTTCCTTCACCTCTGACAAGACATCTTGTGAATGTGTGGAATGCCAGGCCTCCACCGTGGTTCGGATCCCACGTTAAACTGTAGGTCCTTCATTTCATCTCGCAATCACCCTACCATTACACATTAGAGTAAGTGCGTATAACCCGAACGGGTAGTAAGACGCGGTGCTAATAATAATAATAATAATAATAATAAT